>AYEL01062679.1:0-35093 GCA_000484575.1 Olivierus martensii
TCTTCAAACAGTTTTGCACAATTTTCCCATACCTGCCGTGACGGATTTGGCATAAATTCAGGTGCCAACTTTTTCCATATAGCTTGAGAAACCTCCGCCACAATAGCACTAACAGTAGAGAAGCCAACTCTGTAACTATGGCCTATTGTGCAGAATGCATCTCCTGTAGCAAGATACCTGGAAATATAGAGAAAAAAATATTGTTAATTTTTTACAAAGGTAAGCAACTATGTACTAAATGTTTTTTTTTGTTTTTCAGTTGATGTTGTGAAAGGAAACTAATTATATTTAATTAGATATTATTATTATTATTTACAAAATATTATGATTTCTGAATAATTGTGCTGTAACAATAAGTAACGATGTCCAGTTTCTTTTTCGATTTAAAATTAATGTGTTGTGCGAAAAACGGGAAAAAAAGGTCGCTTAAATTTAAAGAAATAATAGTAGCAATAATAAAATAATGCAGAAATTAATAAGTTAACGAATTCAGATAACTACTGGAAACAAACAGGAATGTTATTAAAAGAATTTCAAAAATTTAGACAAAGCGAAATTGGAGATCGGCACGATCATATAAGTTAAAGTAAACTCAAACAGCTCAGAGAGAGAGAGAGAGAGAAGGAAAAAAAAACTTATCACCTTATAGGTCACAGAAAAAATCTATAAGTTCAGGAGAAAGTAGTTAACAAGCAATCTTGACAGCCGTTAATCAGCATTCCTGGGGAAGGAAGAAATCAAATTCCTCCAATCAGATAACTGGGTTCGATTTAAACCTCTCCGTGAATGTAGTTGGATTGGTGGACAGCCTAAGCTTTAAGAAAGAAAAAGGAAAACTTCAGGAAAGTTGTCAGTTAGTCAGAGGATGTTGAGCAGTCAGTCAGAAGTCAGTCAGCCAGTCTCCTTCAGTTCTGTGTTGTCTTCCATGCATCCGTCGTCTGTAGTGTCTAGTCTCTTTTCATATCTCGTCGTATAAACTGTACCAGTTACAATTTACTGCATTATCCTTTTCAAGAAGAATATTGTAAAATAAAGAAGAAAGAAGAATTAGAATAATATACTCTCTCTCTCTCTGGGTATGTTAAGCACATATGCAAATAATTGGACTTAAAATTCAGATTAACAATTAGATAATCTATATCATAGTTTGATCTTTTTTTTCTTACTGTATTCGTTAATTTTTTTTATATAATTTTATAATGGATTGTTCCTCAGATTCATTGATAATTAATGTAATTATATGTCATTTTAATGTTTTCTATTTAAATGTTTTAGTTAAATTTATGTACTCATATTTATTCACTACTAGAAGCACTACACAGCAGGTGTAAAAACTATTTTTATTACTAATTGCTAACGTTTTCAATGCAATTTTACATCCTCTTCAGGCATAAACAGAATAGAATTCTATTATTAATTCTATTCTGTTTATGCCTGAAGAGGATGTAAAATTGCATTGAAAACGTTAGCAATTAGTAATAAAAATAGTTTTTACACCTGCTGTGTAGTGCTTCTAGTAGTGAATAAGTTTGAAGTAGTAACAAAGCAGTTTTTGTATATTAATTATTTATGTACTCTTGTTTTTGTTAAATATATGTTTTATTATTTAATTATATAAGTGTGGTTATTCTCTAACCTTCCAACACCTTCAGACTCTGAGCGCCCTTACTCACGTGTCTTTAAATAAATAAAATATTAATTTATAATTTGGCCATCTGACACGTACTGATCGCGATCCCCACAGTTTGATGACATTAAGTTGAATCATGTTATTCAAATTAGCTTCTATTTTGTTCAGCATTGGTACTGGAATATGTCATAATGTTATTAAAGCATATTGAATTACATCGGGACATAGTTATACATGGTATCACACTTTAATATATCCCAGTTCTTTGAATAACTCTGGATTCGTTTCCAGAGTTATTCAAAGGACATTTTTGGTTGTCCAATGACTTTTATAGAATCAATGTTTGTACGTCGTAAAATACCAATTTGCTCGCAAATGTCTCCGTCAAATAGAGATTCTTCCAGACCTTCTATCAATGGATGTTGACTAATTTTGATTTTCCTCAATAAAAGATTATTTCCCAGAAGTAACCAAGTGTTTTCATAAGTATCTGATTCGTATTAAATAGTCTCCTTTCGGACTTTAGTAGTCATTCTTCATGGAAGAATGTATGATAGGTTTCACTTGAGATGCATATCATGTCAGCACCTGTATCTGCCTTGATTGATATGGTGGTTAGCAATTTTAATCAATACTTCCCAACTCCACTGGTTAAGATTCACAGTTTTCTTTTTCTCATGTATATTTCCAGCTCTTAAAGCAGGCAATAAATCAGCAACTTCTTCAAAAAACAGAAAATTTATTAAAGTACTTTCGGCTCTATCAAGCTCTCATCAGTAAACTCTACAAACTAAATTCTAAAGAATACATTGAAACACGGTTGTGTATTCAAATATACATTTTAAATTTTTAAAAAGTTCTAGCATTCAAAATTCAAAAACGTTCATTCATCGATCCCAATATGTGATGTGTCTTAGCATAATTGCATAGAAATTATCTCAGCACAAACTAATATTAATACTAACATTATCCAATAATTGGGAATAATGTCACAATCCGATCGTAGTTTACATTGCTCTTTGCAAATGCAGAGCTCTATTTTTATAATCTTCATAATTCAAATTCAAATCTTCATAATTCATAATTCATTTAAAGTTTTTTTCTCTGTTCTAGAATTGTAGCGTTTTTCATTAATTCTTCTTACATTACGCATTCCATAACTTAAATGTATTGTAAGAGTTGAGGATGGCATAAAAGCCAAAAATGTTTCTCTTATTAAAGTGATGGTCAAAGAAAGCAGTAAAATTTTTTTTAATACATTCATAATACATACATATAATTTATTCATGAAGTACATATCAAATTTAGCTAAAATGATATTCTACATATCATTTTGGTTAAATTTAATTAACAATCTTGAAATATTTCTTATTTTTTCTACCAAAAGTTAAATAAAGAAATAAACAAGTACTGTGCAGGGTCAAATTATAATCACAAACAGATATGGAAATATTTCTGTATCTATCTTTATTAAAATGGAATCTTATTTAATGCTTATTTATTTGTTTAATCTTAGAATTATTAAGAAATTGAAGTTTTGTTAAAATTATATATTATTCAATAAAAATATTTAAGATATAAATTTACCAGCTCTTTCATGCCAAAATCTTAATTTGAAACCAGTTGCAGTATTTAATGCATCAGTTTGAAATTTAATATATGCTTTATTATCTTGTAATTCAAATTCATCTGAAATATTAGATCTCCCACAATAAGTGCCCATGTGATACCCTGAAATAATGAAAAAATATTTTAAAAGATCAAATTCTTTCATAAAATAATTATAAATTAAAAAATTTTAACATAATACAATTATAGTAAAACATATTGCATTTTAAAATATTTACAACTTAAGGATCACACATTGCTAATTTTGAAAATATTGTATTACACTTTACCAAATCTTTTATTTTTATTTGTTTAATATATTATTTTGGATAAATATGAGTAATAATAAATATGTATAGTCAGAAATAATAAATAATCTCTATAATATATATTTTGATGATAGATTTCATAAACATCAATTGCTATATTTTTATCGTAAAGTGAGATTGATTTTGTTAAGAATATGAAATGGGAAATTAGATTATCTATTAAACTATCATTCAGACTGCACCATAAAACAAATAAAACTACACAATAGCCCTTTTTAAACATCACATAATATCTTTTATGATCGTTTCCTAAAATAAAAAAATAAAAGAAAAAGTTAGTGAATAACAAATTTATGAAGTAAAATTTTCTTATCTAGAACACAAAACTTCAAAAAAATCAATAACTCTTTACTATTTTACACCACCGTTTTTTCAAAAATATGAAATTTTCGTAGCTAAGTCGAGGCAAAACGTTTTTCTCTTATTATAAGCATAAAAATGGAAGAGAAAATTATTCAGAACGGTCCAGTTCAGAGGCTAGCAATCTGGATATTGAGTCAGTAGCACAAAAATTAATGTGATTGTTACAGATAAGAAAAATGTAATTCGATATATAAAAAAAAAGGATCTTTATTATCAAAGTGCACACATCACAATTGATAGAATCCAGAGATTCGTTTACAACTAAGTTCTGCAGTAAAGCGATATTATGTCGAACAAGAATTCGTAGGATCGTGATGCCATTACTTTATCTAAAATCAAAATTTTCAACTTTAAGTTTGTATTAATAATCATTCTATTTTGCATTTACAACAAATTAATTTTATATTATTTATAATAGTTAATGTATGTGCTACTTCATCCGATGACTACAGATCAGAAACTATAGATGAAAAGTATATGCTATCGGTTTATATATAAAAGGGATAAAGTACTGTATTCCAGAATTTATTGAGTCCTTTTTATTGTATTTATCATTGAAATCCTCAGACCGTAGGCCGACTGATTTTGCTATAGAAATATTTAAATTTCTCTTCAGTAAATCAGCAGTCATCGACCATTTATTTATCCTGACATTCTAACCACGGTTCTAAGTACAATTTCTGTAAATCGTTAATCTGGGATTCAAATTCCTACTGTGCACTCTTCCCAGAATACAGAATCGAATTCTTTCAAGAGAAGTTTGATTCAGAATCATTCAATTTATGGTTTCGGATCTTGAGACAATTTATTCTTATACAATAATACTCATTAAAATTTAAAATATAGCGTACGAGTAGCTTACGAGAAAAAGAAAAAAAAAATTCGCTTTTACTTTTCGTTCTTGTAATTTTATATAAACTTAAATATTTTAGACGAAAACTAAAATTTTAACAATACGCTTCACTCTCTCTTCTAACGTTTGTAATGGAAAAAAATCTACAAGTTTTTTCAACAATTCCAATAGAGTCAAGAGATGTTACCATCAACGTGTCTTTCTTTATATAAAGTGTAATTATTCCTTTTAAGATCTGCAAACTTTTTCTACACGACCGTACTATCCAGTTATCATTATATATAGTACCTCAATATTTCGATAAAACGAATAAAAGTTATTAAATTTATGAGGAAATTATTTTGATGCATCATTTTAATTAATCATCGACTGTTTACAATAAATAGACCTAAGTTTATTTAATAAACGAAACAAAATTTCATTTAATGCCGCCATTCATCACCGTTTAAACTTTGCTTTCATAAAATATTGGAATTAAGAATATCACTCACTATTTAGACTTAAAATTAAGTTTAGATGTTTATTTTAAGCCAGAAAGAATATTGAGAAGCGTTTTAAAAACTTATATATATATGTATATTCTTTTCTTCTTTTATTCTCGTGGAACCTTTTATTTGTCACAGTCTTTTTTCTTTTCTTTTCTTGGAAGATGGTATCTGAACTCGAAATCACCATCGTTTGATTTCAGATGGTTATAACCTTGGATATAGTATGTCACAGTAAACTTACGTCAGATTTTATGGGTATTAGATATCCAAACATCTCATTAAATTCTAAAATTGCATATTTTTCCCTAAACGATTATCCGACGCAGTTAAAATTAAAAAAAAAAAAAAAAAAACAGTTTAATTTTTCTCGTTTTGTAATAGCGAAATTGAAACCAAAAAAAAAAAAAAAAAAAGAGAGAATTTTTAAAAAAATTAATCTTGAGAATAGTTTTAATATTTTAAGAATATATTTATTTTCGTGTTTTCTTAATATCGATTTTAAAACAGATTACACTTTAATATTTTGATAAGATATTTTCAACTTATATAAAATTTGTAGCATGAAATTTATCTTTACTGCATAACAAATTCCAAAATTATTTTAATCGGCTTAATAAAGCAGATGAATTCCCTCTTTTAACTTTAACATACAAATTAAATCTTAAACCAATAAAACTTGGTTAATTGTATAAATATCTTAAGAAGTAATAAATTGCTTTTTTGTTTATTTGTGTTTTTTTATATGTAATTCCTTTATCTATCTTTTCAATAACGTTTTTAAATATTTATAATGCTTAAATTTTAATTTTGAAACTTATTAAAGCTTATTCAAGAGAAAGAGAAAAAAAATATTATTTGTAATTTTAAAAAGTTTTTACTGTAGCTTATAAACTTAATCCTAATAAAATATTATTATATTTTAATTATATTTTTAAACGAATAATGCCTATGCCGACTCACTATTTGCAACTTAAAGTGATGCTGCAAATTTTTTTTTACTTAAAATTTACTTTTTTTACAACAACTTTTTAAAAGAAAGTCTCCTGTTATTGTTAAAATGTCAAGAAAATCGGTTTGAGTCGAATGATGTAATTTTTTTTTTTTTTAAGAAAATTTTAAGAGAAAATTTTTTCTTACTTTATCACGAAGAAAAATATATTTTCGGCTTTATTTCAAAAATTCGCAAATATATTGCGGATCTAAAACAAAATATGCCGACAGACAATGAATTTAACACATTTTCGTTGATAAAAGTTATAATTATCAGATTTTAAATCAAAATTTGGATGATACTAAAGGAAATGTTGTAGTTAATGTTAATAATTTCCAGGTTTCATTCGAATTAGGAGAGGATATATATTCAATTTACGTGTATCGTTATACAATAAATACTGTATGTTTAATTTAAAAATAATAATAACGTATAAGAAATTTAAGTGGAATAAACTCTTACAATAAGTAAAAGTTCATATTGTATAAATAAGAACGTTTACAATAACTCTACAAGAAACATTGTGTGATGAATTTTAATAAACATTAGCGAAAATTTCAAAATTTAATGAATTTACAGGAAATAATTTTGAAATATTCATTAAGTATGTCTATTTAATAAATTATGTATAATTTAAATTATGCACACTGAAAGCTGATTACAGTTAAAATTATAGGTCATAATCTACTACAAATATATTATATTTCGAAACTTAAAAGTATAGACTAATGATAATCTTCTTATTGGAATAATTTTACTTTCCGAGAAATATACTCAGTCACTTTGTTGCCCTATATGTCTCAAAAGATAATGGTTTTAATTAGATAACTGATGTTGTCTCAGAAATAATTAATATATTTAATTTTGCAGAACAAGATTGTTCTCTCCTTTCTGAACGTTAACTGTAAAACAACGTTGGCATTTAATTTAGTAGAAATTATTTGTAGAACTCCTTTTCATTATATTTTCTAATTTTTTTTCTTTTTCTGTAGCATGTAATAAGAAAGTAAATACGTGAACATGCCCATAGGAAGTGTTTTAATATCGTTAAAGAATTAAATTTTATATGCTGTATATATATATATCTACGACAGAGGCAAATAAATCTGGTTATACCGTATATCGCATTGCAGGGAAGTGTTTTAATATCGTTAAAGAATTAAATTTTATATACTGTATATATATATATATCTACGACAGAGGCAAATAAATCTGGTTATACCGTATATCGCATTGCATATCAAGAATTTAGACGGGAACAACTGCTCTAGATTAGATCTTAGTCACGAAGAAGAAATTACCTACATAATCACAACATTCGTAAATCGTATAAAGACCAGTAAATGTCAAAATTTATTATATTCTAATAACTTAGAAAATTCAGATGAACGGAATTACAGATAAATTGCCTATTTAAAATCTTAATGGATCTAATTTTATTTTTGTAATCTTCGGTATTTGATTTGATTCATTTTGTAGAAATTCTTCGTTATCGATTTGTGGTCGTATATCATTGTTATATATCAGAGTTCATTAATATTAGAGAAAAAATCCAAAAACATCCTTTCAAAATAACAAGCTATCTTCCGAATTATAATACCGTATAGCTTTCCTAACAAGAATTTATATTTTTCTCTTGTATCTATCTAAAATTTCCGGTAAATTTAACTTAATTTTAAAATTTTATTGTAAAATTTTATTATTTTTTCTGTCTTTACACATTAAATTTACTGCATACAGTAATTTATATAACTTATTTATTTATAATTACTAATCTATTTTGCAATAATTGTTGACGATATATACATAGAAAAATAAAAGACTTATGCATATATTTCATACCCAACCTATCCTACTTTAATAATTTTTTTTTATCTTATAATGATCAGCAATTCAGTCCTGGAGAAGATTAAATATTACATTGTTGAAACAATTTAATAATCCTGTCATATCGATCTGTTTATCAGTTGCAATTTTGATTTTTATATGAAGGAAAAAACTATTCTGTGTAGATTTATTATGCTCCCATCATTAAGATACTTACTGAGTTGTTATTGCATTAAAAGATTAAATCATAAATTATAATTTAGAATATTATCAGCATTAACAAAACCAAATTTTTACGAATATAATCCACGTAAATTATATAAAATTGTATATTTTTATATCATTATTTATTTATTATAGCTATATTTAAATATTTACTTTATATTATTTTATATTTTACTGTTTAATATTTATAAAAAATAATACTCTAAAGATACAAAATTATGTGAAAAATTGATAATTTCGTCAATATATAAACTTAAATGTATATTTTCCGAACTAAATTCAAGATGATTTATTCTTACATATAAGTTCTTCCATTTTTAACATTTTTACCGTACAGTTCGACCATCATTTTACATGATCTTAAATCTCGGCTAATCTATTTTGATCGCATATACTATGATAAGATCTATCATGGTTTATAAGATTCGCAATTTATTTCTGTAATACTGTTTCCATACCAACTAAGAATAAATATCCATTTTTTCCATCGAACACCTCCAAAAGATCATTTATTTGTAGGTTATCTACCAATCTCTTAAAGTCATACAGGCCGAAAATAATTTATTTCTGAGACTATGGAGATTTCTATTGCTGTTGTAAAAATCTTATGTATTTATCACTGTCATTCTTAAAAATCTGTATTCACTCTTCCTTCCGATACTTTTATGTTTGTTTTGTTACATTTATTCTTAGTGGATTTTCGGAGTGCGTGTGGCCTTCTCTGTAATGAAACAAACACTTTAGTTTAATAGACAAATTACGATTAAAATATAGATTCAAATTGAATTGTTGCATGCCAAAAACAATTGCTATCAAGTTATTTAAATTAAACTTTCTAAGACTGTTGCTCGATTAGTACAGTATTTTAATTTAAATTCACTTGATAACGTTTGAAATTGAAGTTATTACGATTAAATAATCAACTTGATTGCTGTATACATAACAATCCATAACCACGATTTTGACCTTTCAACATTACGTTTATGTTCAACCAAAACGGAGCTTAATATTAAAATATATATTATACAATTTTACATTCAATTAATTTATCGAGAAAATATTATATAAAGTATTCATTCGACATATTTATTCGTTTATTTTTCACGTAAATTAATTCATAATTCCGTCATTACGTAATACACAAAATAATTATCTTGCTTTAATGTATAATGACATTTTGTATAAATAGAAAACAACATTATTACCTATGCAACCTATTGACGATGAGTAGACATTGTGCATTCAAAACGGCCTGCTTGTCACAACTAAATTAATGATATAGATAATACAAAGTTCAGTCGGGTTACGACTATGGACGCCCTGATAACAGGACGACATCGTATCTGCCCCTCTATTTCAGGTATACGTCACGCCCTCCGGATAGCAATTGTTGGAGAAGAGAAAAGAGGGTTTAAAAAGACCCTCTCTAGGGAAATCAAATAGGATGTCAGCAATAGAATGACGTCATAAACATGACAGACAGGTGGTAGAGTGTTGTACACTTTAGCATCATTACGTATCTCGTGTCTATATCTTTGTTGACAAGTTACTGAGGCAAAATTGACAACTAACGAGCCACTGTATGTTTTGGCTTGCAGGTTGTCAAAACTTTGAAATGGTCTAGGTATAAAATCAATCAAGATTCTTATATAGGTAGTGTTTTATCTGAGTTGTTCACGGTCCAGTAGACGAAACTTTTTCATTTATTCCGAGAACATAGTGGAAATGAATAAGATCGTTATTTGCTAGAAATGAAGGATATCATCGCTATTCATCCCCAGTGAACATACCTTGAAATAAAGGTGTTAGAAAGAATCTGCCATAACAAAAAACGACAGCATGAATTTTTTATATTACCCATGTACGATTTTTCGTTACGGTAGATAAATGTTTCTTAATGGCTCACTTCCTATATTCTTGTGATTTAGATATGTCTGTCGAAATTTTCAGACGGGTTTTTATAGTTTATATTGGGTGTAGTCTTTTCGCTATAAGGTCTATTTATTGACTATATCAAAAGTATTGGCATATTTTCTTCCATTTTTTATATTAAAATATTAAATAATATATTTTATATAAGTCGTTAAAATTAAATTGCTTTTATTTAAAATCATGGTACAAATCTAAAATAAAACTGCATTTAATTTGTCTAAATTACAAGCGTGCATTATTTATATTGATTCAGTTTTCAAAAAGTAGAGCTTATAATGAAAACAGTACCAATAAAATTAATGCAAGCCTAACAGATCTCTTTTATTTATTTCCAGCAGTATCTACACGAAAACATACACTATCATTATTTATATCATTAGTTTAATTATTTACTGTACAGTATTGCAGATGTCCATCTTCATGAATAGATAGATCAATACCATTTCCTGAAATATGGATCAATGAATTGGAAAAGCTTGAAATTTGCTTGTCTTAGAATAAAATCTTTACTCATCCTGTTACTGTTGACGAAGTCTTTGACCATAGAGGTGTAATAATGAATGATTGACTATCTACCTAAAGGATAAGCCAGGGAGTATATCTTAAAAGCAGGAATACCGGAAACAGAAGCATTGTTATTATGCCCTTCACTACAGGATAATATTATAACAAAAGTGGAAACAAAAGAAAGGATAGATCAGACTTGTTTAGTTCTAATCTCAAAGTCATGTCTTCCAAAATCCATTGTTATTTTAGCGTAAACAAACTGATCGCCCATAAAGATAAAACTATGGCTAATGGTTTCAAAAGGAATTCCATGATATTTATACAGCATTAATTTCAAATAACTACTGATAAAATGAAAATTAATAGAAAAACAATAGACAACTTAAATTAGACGCAAATTTGCATTTCGAACTAAAATAAAACTCTAAGTTTACTAAATTAATCCGAAAACGTTATCAAATTAAATTTTAATCTAACAAGCTTTAGTAATTATATTTATCTTATGAAAGTTTCATTTTTTAAACTACAGTAATTATTTAATTTTTACAAAATTATAAATTTTAGATACTTATTATTAATTTTATCGATTAATTTTTTTCAAATTATTTATCTAGTAAAATATTTCATGTTAAATTATATAAATCATATTTGAAGATAAATGTAACATGAGATTTAACTCATTTAAATATACAAATTGTAAGTTACTCATTATTTATTTCATATAAATCAATATAAATGAATGCAATGTTGAAAATTACTAATTAAAGTGGAATAATTTATAAATTAATAAATATTTTTAGAAATATAGTGCAGCACTCTTTTAATTTGATTGATATAAATCCAATAAACATGCAAACTTGGAAAGTTTGTAGATCTTTGTTCGCAAGGAATTGTTCTATAAGGTATTAACGTTTCTATCTTCTAGAAAGGTTTTTGTCAGATTGATAGTAAAACATATAATGTGAGTCACTGTTTGTTTTCAAGTAAATTGAAACCGAAGATAAATGAACACTTAAATAACTTATAAGGTATAGAAATTAAGTGCAAACAAAATATATAGGAACATTAATATTGGAATCAATATTATAAGTGAAAAAAGATGGAATTTTTAATTATATTTATAGATATATTCAATCATAAGATTAAATATGTCTATAAATATAGTTAATAATGAGAAACTTTCGCGAGTATTTACCAAAAGGTTCATCCTTACAAAGGAATATATTATTTGTTTTCTAAATTTCATTCAATAATAATGTTACTATATTTTGCTAGATGAAGATCATTTAAGCAAAAAATGCTTGTAGGAAAACTGTTATACTAAAAATGAAGTCACTTAGAGTATTCAATATCAAAGAAAAAAATGTTTTAGCATATAAATGTCAACGAATTTACTACTGTATACATAAAATGGCATTGAAGAATTTTTCTTTTTTTATATTTTTGAGTTACAAAAGCAGAAAAAGAAAAATTCTTCAATGCCAATAAGAATACTGTACTGTAATCGCTGAAGGGCTGGCCCTCTTCTATATAATATAGGCCTAGTTGGCCCCAAAATTTAGTATTTTATATAAAAAGCATGAAAGTAATTTAAAAATCTAGTTGATGAAAAATTTATTTTATTGATTTTATTCCTATATTTTTATAGGTTTCAGAGTACGGTGAATGCTCCATATTTGCTGCTGGTCTACCTCTATCTCATCTCTTTCAGGTCTCGATAGAATAAATATAACAAACAATTAAAAACAATTAAATTAACAATTAAACTCAATCGCTATAAATATAATTTATAGCGATTGAGTTGACATTATTGCATTTTTAATATTAAAAATAGCAATATGATGCATAAATATGTTCCTTCGCATTCTCTTACTGCATTACTGTTTATTTATATTATTATCATCACATAAAAAAATTTATTTTCAAAACTAGGAAAGAATAGAAGCTTCAATATTCAAGTAATTGTTCTTAATTATTATTTTTTTAGAATTTAATAGATTTAACAGTCTATAAATGGCATATACTACCAAAATTCTTTTCTCCATGCATTGCAGAAGCACAGTGCAGATGTCATTAAACATTAAATAAAATATAACCAAAAAGAAAACCATTTCAGTCTTGTCTGAGGTGATTTCGCCACATTTTGTCAATTCTAACGACCGATCGAACTACACTGACGAGAGATATAGCGGAAACCAGACAGTATAAGGTAGGCCTTTAAACTGTGTACTTTACAACACGCTCCTGTTTATGAGTGTACAACGTGTGGCGTGCGTATACATGGTCACCTGACAGTAGAAAGCCGCTCAACACCTGAAATTATCGTAAATAAACTTTACGATTTTGTTGGTCGATCGTTCAGCTAAGCCAAAGTACAGGTACTGAAGTCATTCGAGTCACTTGTATTCTGCTCTAGCTCAATGGACGTCAATCCTTATTCCTCACCATTATCTCGAATTTGTTATGATTAAAGGTTTTAGATAAAGCGAAAAAAATTATAATATTTATTTTAACATAAGCATAAATATTTTTTATATATTTCATTTTTAATATTAAACAGAATAAAATATTATTATTTAATAAATTAATTTACAGCAAAAATTCTAAAGGGAAATAAATATCTCCAGTAAGTTTTAATTTTTAATCAATTCAAATTTGTTAATTCTTTTTTTATATAATACATTTAAAATTAATAACTAAAAATTATAAATACAGTATAAAATGAAATTAAATAACCTAAGAATTAAAATACAACAAAACCAATTACCATGGGATTAATTGGTTTAATTAATCATGATTTAATGGCATTTCTTTTCAATAGTACAAAATTATTTCATGAATTATTAATTTTTAATCTTAATTACTGTACTTGCCTAATATATAATTTTAGCAATCAAAAGGAAATTCTTTGCTTTTCAATAGGTTTCTAATTTACTTTTTTTTCTTTTTAAACGTTACCATATTGCATTTATTTTCAATTAATTTTTTAATGCTCTTCATCAGGTAAGTCAGTATAAACGTCTGCCATGTACATAATCCGTATACTGTATATATATATATATATAACTCTTCTAGCATTAATATAGCTAACCTTTAAAATTATTTTTAATCGATAATATTCAACAGAATTTGTCGTTTGTTTTGTCGATTTTAAAAATTATAATAAAACACGTTTAAAAAATATATAAAATTCAAGTTTCTATCATTAATACAAAAAAATGAATTTTTAAAAAGATTTTTCGTTTGACGATAAAGAAAACATTCGCGTTTTAACATTAAAAATCGATATCATCATCATTAAAATTCTAAATAAATTATATAAAAGAATAAAATACAGTTTACTAAATAAATAAAAATACTATTTATTCAATTCACGTATATTTAAGAAGTTGAAAAATTTGTTAAGATTTTTACAGATGTTAAAATACTGTAGATCGTTTAATATTTAATATATTTTATAACTTTTTTAATTGGAATTAACCGGTTGAAAGATGAGTTCGTGGAACCGATAGCAGCATGTTAGTTACACCATTTATAACATAATCTTCATAGTTTTCAATGTTTAATCCAATTATCGGTTCTAAGAAACCATATCACAGTAAACATAATCTTATGCACGAAACTGCTATCTGATTGCGCTTTAATTGCTAACTAGATAGGCGATAAGGAAAAATAATTTACCCTGTTTTGTCTTATTACATAAATCTTTTATTAATAATAACTTTGATTTACTATTTGTCTCAACAATTTTTGTTAATAAAATTTATCAAAACTCACACTTATTTTAGCCATCTATCAATCTTTAAATTTATTAAGTTTTATTTTTTTTACTTAAAACCCACCGTCCACACGGTTGCTACGAGATATATCTCATGCAATTCATAATATTAATTCTTGCACCAAGCGTAATTGCGTATGATTTATTCGGTTGGTTCATTGTAAGGTTCAACAACTTTTGGCTCGATAATTCGTCTCTAAAATAAAATTTCCGAATTTAATGAATTATTCAAAGCATATTTCTTTTCTATATAGAAAAATCATAAAATTTTTTTGAAAATTTTACACAATTATGCTTAAATTTATTCTTTTTATATTTTTTTGGTATAATAGAATTGTTAGAAATATTTTAAATTTTACATATTTATTACACTTTACTTTGAATATAAAATAGATATAAAAAAAGTTTTTTTAAATCGTAATTTTGGTAAAATAATTAAATTAAACTTAATGATAAAAAAATTAATTTGGAGATGTTCTAATTATGCTTATTTATGCAATATAATAAGATCTGAATTAATGATTTTTTTTTCATATAATATTTATTATTAAAGAAAGATGGATTAAGTTTTTGAATAAGAATATTTTTCTTATTCGTTTTTAGATAACGTGTGTAGTAACAGTTTACTACATTTTGATTTATCCTAATGGTAGCTATGTGAGTTCTTTTTTCTCACTTGATACTTCCTTCCCTACCTCTAGGAATTATTAGGATCAACCGTTAGCTGGGCAAAGCTATACAGCGCCGTCTTTCGTACAAACTCCACATCAACCTTGGTGGAACGACCGGTTAGGAGTCAGTCTTCGGTTCGCAATAGAACTCTGCAGGCGCTTTATCCGCATACATCCCTATTTGCTAACTATAGGAACGATCTTTCATCTACTTATCTCCGACTATTAGTAAGAAGGTAGGTCCTACCACTTGAATATTTACTTTTGTTGACGATTTCTTGTGATTACTTCAAATTTTTATATATCTTATCAGATTGTTGCAACTTTCAAATTTTTTATTTCTCACTTTTAATTCTAAGTTTATATTATAAGAGGCATTAAATATAAAATATCCATTTTAGCACGCAAGTTGTTTTCTCAATAACTTTCTAATTTGTTTAAGTTTAATAATCACCGGCGTGTACGTTTTGATTAAAATGAGTTATTTTTATTATTATTATTTTTTTAAAGAGATTAATTCGATTTTTGAAATATACATTTAGGCCGAAATATAATTCTAATTCAATATCAGAAAGAAATAAAAACATTCGGATATTACATAGTTTACACGAAGAGTTGCGCTTTTCGCTTTGCTTATTCAGGTGGGAGACAAAAGTAAGATTTTTGTTTTTGTTTTTGTATTTTTGTTTTTTTAGAAGTTGGAGAAATGGTTTTTCCGAGAATGGCTAGATGCTATTTTAGTTATTGAAATGCTGTTGTCGAGTGTTTGAAAATATAATGTTGTAGGTACTGTAAACTGTTAGACTACATCTAAAATAGATATCGTGTTGTGACATATAATTGAGGACTTAGCCGAACAGAAGGAAAATCTCATCTGTCTGTACGCGAGTAGGAAAACTTGAAATGGATTAGCGAGGGGAGAATGAAGTATCCACACCAGAGAGTACAGGTGTCAGTTCCACTCCTATTCTAGCAATCTTATGTGATTTATCGTATCTTTGCAGGTAGAAAAAATATCAACTAGTTTTAGCTTGTCCGATGTTGAACGGGCCATATTTCTTTTTTCTTATTTTTATAATTAATTAAGTACAGAAAATAGCCGCTGTTCGTGTCTTTCCTTCAGAAAATTAAAAAAAAAAAAAAAAAAACAATTAATAAATAAAAATAAATAAAAAAAAATATATGAAAATTAAAAAAAAAAAAAAACCGCTCTGAATAGCGTTAGATGCAACTTATATATCATGAATAACATTCCACTTTTTTACTTTTATACGTATATCTTATATATATTTCACCGCTTTGAAAAAGTAAAGTTTATTATGGACATGTTATCTGCAATATAAGATATTTTACTGCCTACTGCCTCCAATAAGGGGTGTTAATGTTACTAAAGCAGATGTAAGGGTCTGACTAGACACGTCGCACAAGAAATAATAAGCTATTTCCTTTTATTTACTCGTATAAGAAGAGCAAATTTTTTTCTCTTCCCCTCTGCACTTTTTCAAATTTTGGAGTATGATCTTTGTATAGAAATTTTATATTTTAGCACGTAATACACTTTAACTTTTCAGTTAACTTAACTCTTCTGAGAAGAGTGAAATAATGTGATAAAAGTTGAGCGACGTTTTAACTTCAAATATTTTTTCTAATGCGAAAATTTTAACAGTGAAATAGATATGGATTAACAGACTAGAGGTTAACGACATTAGTTGTTCGTGTTTTTGCGAAAAGCCACACGATAGCAGAGACCGAGGTGGGCATGCAAAGACATGCATGTAGTGTCGAGAAAGGGAGTGTCATGTCAATCAAAGAGAGTCTCTTATCTTGCTTCCATTTCTCTCATTCGTTTATAGTTATGCTTAAAAGCCTATTCGTGCTCTATAGAAAAATAAAATTAAAAGCTATATATATATATATAACATTTATAAAGATATGGATTAATTATTTCATTATTATTAATGCTTGCATGAATATTAACTATGATAATCTCCATGCATTAAACTTATTACTATTCTGTAATAATCGTTCTGATCGCAAAAACTGCCACAACTATTAAAAAATCTAAGAAATCTTTTTAAAAATACAGTTCAAAAAACTTATATGGTATAGTTTTTTTTTTATTCTGTATATTGATACGAAACTAGTTATAAAGAAATTTAATTTGAATTTTTTAGTTTTGCTTGTTTTTTATTATTATTTTTTTTTCGAACTTTTCGTGTGCAAATTTATTATAATGATATCAATTTAATTTAAAAAAATAGGTTTATTTTAACAAGAGTTCCACAGAATTGCAAGATAATATTGCAAACATAATTTATAAGCTAAAAATAAAAAAATAAAAAAATGGTGGAGAAATAAAATAAATATTGAAAAATTTCATTTTTATTCTATTTTACTTTTTATACAACATATTTAATTGCAAAAGGGAAAAAATTATATTTCTGTCACAAATATTACTCTTTCATAATAAACGTATAAAAGAAAACCGGTGCGATAGAATTCATTTCTATAAATTTAATCTCCCGATACGCAACATTATAAGTTTATTAGATAAACGAAAGAAAATAAGTGTGTTAACAACATAAATATCAAATGAAAGCTGCGAAAAAATAAAAAAAATTCAACATTTTATTAATTTTTTTGTTGTTTATCTTTTAAATATAAACAAAATTAATCTTTCAAATTAACGATAATTTATATGCAGTATATTAATTACTCGACTTAGTTCCATTTCTTTATTCAATTCATTAGAGTGTATAGAAGAATTTTTTCGCGACATATTTATACTCATAACATATTTATATCAATAAAAATCAAGAAACATTTAATGAGTAAATTATATAAACAACGAACATTGTAATCGCTGCGACAAAATATTTATAAACAAAGTCTAATTTCGTTACAAACAAAAATAATCTGATCTTTTAATTAACGCAATTTCCTCCGACGTCGTCATTGTCGTAAAGTTCACGAATTATATATAGAAAGAGTAACTATTTTCAATCGATTAATTCCCAATTTATTCGAAAATTTACCATATTTCGTTTTTTAAATATGAAAAATTAAGAAACGATTACATTTCATCAATTATTTTTCTGTGCAATCCGAGAACGCTTTCACCGTAATGAAATTTTTCTAGTGATAATTTGGTACGGAAAAAAAGAAAGAAAAAAACAATTATCAGCTCGGACTGAACTATTCCGTAATTACTAAATAAAACCCAGTAGAATATAAAATGGTAAAAATAATAATAATAATAAAACACTTTTCTATGAATGGAAAGACAGAAGTGATAATTTGATGTAGCGCTAATCAGTTATGTGCTTTTTTAAGCGCTCTGTACGTATATGTACATGCCTGCCTATCAGGCGAATAAATTAACCTTAATCTTCACTATCGTCGTCGCTATTTACACCATATAACGATTCATCAGATTAATGGATCGTTCCTTCGAAATAATTAAATGTAATAATTAATAATCAATAAATATAGGAAAGGAATAGTTACCGAAATTCCTTTACAATATCATTATTTATCCTAATCGCTGTACGGAAATGCAATTACTAGACACGGCCGTGACTTTAAACCCTCTTATCACATTCTTGATTACAAACTTAATACCAGATTTATGATTTCTTAAGAGAGACTTAATCATTATCAAATCTCTAATATAAAAATAACAACGGCATCGATATATATATTTTTTAACTTAAACTCGTATCAGTTATATTAGAATTAGTAACAGAATGAGAAAATAGAAAGAATGATTATTAAATTTTGCTGTTTTCTGAAGAATTTTGGGATTAAAAATAAAAATAATTTGTTGGCATTTTATTAATACGCTTTATTAAATCATGGCTATGAAAATTAAGTATATAAACATTTTAAGTTATGATATAATCAAGATTAAGTGAAAGTTAAGGTCAATTTGTTTCTTTTAAACTTTATAACTATGTTTATGTGTAATTTAATGTGTCTTCTGATTTTTATATAAATTTTGGTTATAAAATTTAATAGCATTTCTTAGACTGAACACGTAAAAAAATGATAAATTCCCATTATGTAATTAATTCTTTGCTCCGAATATGTAAAAATCAATATTATGAAGTTGCGTATCTGGATAAATGGGCTCTTAAGAAAATAGTATCGAATACAAAATAAAATGCAATAATTTTATATAACGTTCACCTTTTACGTATATTAAATAGATAAAAATAATAATAAATTTTGATACGCGAGTTTTATTTTTATTTTTATTATTAATAGAAGTGGAAATCATATCAAACGTGAAAATGTTTTTTCTTATTTCAAACGAAAGTTAAACCATATTAAGCGATTTGTTTATAAATCCAATCGCATCAGAATTGTTAACAAGTAAATATTACAACATTACTTATGATTCGAATTTCTCTTTTATCTTTTAAAAAAATGGAATAAAAAGAAAACATATTTTCTTTGTGCAATTTTCTTCTAAAAGCATTTTTATATGATGAAAATTTTTTGTTACCGAAAAAAAATTTTTTGAGAAAGAAATTTGAAACAACAGAATCTAGTGAAAATGAGAATTTAAAACAGGACATAACGAAATTAATACAGGCTGTCTATAAAATATTTAAAATTTTACAATATTAAATGCAGAATTTAAAAAATATTTAAAATAGGAACTCATCTTTAAAAAATTTTTACGCAGTTTTTCTGTTAAGCTCACTCCACTTTACGCTTTGCATTTCGTTATCTTTTGTTAACAGCTTTACGCTTTTGGTGATTATTGTCTTGAAATTTTGAATCATTTTATGGCTAAAAGAAGCTATGTTATATAGGTTACACAATTTTATTTGAACATAGATTAAATAATGTAGAGTTTTCTATAAAAATCACAGACCCTTATCGCATCATATTCTATCATACATATTATCTTTGCATGGAAGTGGAATCAACAGTTACTGAGGTGTAATCAGTACGTTACACTATCGATTGCTCGCTTGAGGTGATTATGTGGGCCCTTTTACCCACATTGGCGCCGATGGCCTGCCTCCTGCCACATGATTCGATTTGATCCTTCCATTTCTTGTTCAGTCTACTGATTCGATTCAGAATCAAATAGACTAATGCTAAGAAGAGAAGAAATTATTCATATTACATCAAAAGTTCATGAAAGAAAGTTTCCAGAGTAAAGTTAGGTTAAAAAATTATTTATTGTAATATTTTTCTCATTAAACTTTTAAATAATTAAGTTGTTTGTTTTAACTTAGTAATAATACCATATAGAAAAATCCAAAGAATACTCTTACAAGAAAACTTATAATTAGGCGTGCGACTGCAGTAAACAATTGGCTTTCAAAATTTAGTTTTCTTAATTTTCATTAAAGCTGATAACAATAGAAGAGCATTGTCCTTTAAAACAAAAAGATTTAATTTATAGCTAAATTCTTATATGTTTACTGATACAATATGCAGCTTTAAAAGTACCTGTGTTTTAATTCAGGAAAAAACTGCATTTCTATTTATTAATTAGCTTTTAAACAATATTAAATAAATACTTTCTGTCTTAAATTTCATTAAAGTACTGCATTTTATAAAGTTTTGTATATAATCTTCAATGTTATTGCTTCACTAAAGAAAAGAAAAAAAAAGCATTACATTCACTTTCTGAAACTCCATTATAGACTCTAAGAACAGGAAAAAAATATCCTCATACTTGTGATAACGATTTAATCGATCATTTAATTCGGACAACATAAAAGTAACGAGCTACATGAGAGTAAATAATGTTATCTTTTGAGTTGGACACTTTCAGTAGACCAACTAAACACTTTTGTATTGTACAGGAAAAATCTTAAGATATTCTAACATTATAGAATACTTTTGAGTGATAAGAAGGGAAGAGTGAAAAACGGACAATAACAAACTGACGAACCGGACATTGTTGGAGATATTCTTTTCCTAAAAGTAGAATTTATCCAGATAGGGATCTATGTCCTTCATAGATTCATACTCTATTGCAGAACAACACAAAACAAAATTGTCATCTTACTGCCGTAAAATCTTCTTCCTCTTCTTCGATCCCCTGTATTAAATAGAATAAGATTTTCTTCTATTATTTACGCTTAAAAATTGTCTCGATAAATAAAATAAATTTTTACATTCCTTGCCTTTTTTTGTAAATATTTTAATAGTTTAAAAATATAAATAGGAATTTTCTAAAGATATTCTATAAGAATATAATATACTATTTATATATTAGAGAATATATTTTGTAAGAACTTTCAAAAATATATTTATTGTAATAAATTTTGTGCTTTCATACACGAAAGTACAGTAATTCATTTCTTCACTCGGAATAAAAAGTAAGTTGCAGAGAGATGTTAAAAAATTAATACTAAAGAAGAATTTTTTGCATATAATATTTATTTTAAGCAAGGAGAAAAAGAGTTACTATGACTGTTTTTTCAACTCTTCTTTGCTTTTTTTACGCAAAAAGTTAATTGAAATATAATATTTAGAATTTTTATAAACTTTTAAAAGTTTTTGAGAATAAAAGAAAATATAAAAATATCAGAAGATATATATTTCTATATTTAAAAAATATAAAATAACGTCATGCAAGGTTTATGTCCATTCTTCAAAACGTTATTCTATCTCGTTAGGTCGGAAAGTGTAGCAATTATGCTTAATTAAAAATAATTAGTTCAGTTCTTTCGGGATTTTGATACAATTCCTATTCTCTATAATTTTTTAAATTTATTTTAATGGCTTAATCTTATAAATCATCTAGGAAGTGAAAACTTTAAGGAAGAAAAAAATATTTAGGCTAACGCTAACAATTTTAAATATTATTTACCAGTATGGCAATATGTTTAAAATGGATCATAATCTGTATAAAATTAACAATTAATTTGTCGGATTAATGCGTAAAATTTCGAATTTATAAAGAAAATAATCGTTATTTCCATTATAAAATCGGTTCTTTAACTTAAACCGGATTAAAAATAGAAGGCGTGGATAATATTTATAATTTTAAAGTTTGTTTGTATTAACCGCTAATAAGGAAGAGGTGTGAGCATTACTAATAATTAGCAGCAGTGCGTGGAAATAGCGTGATGATCATTCTTTGATGTGAAGCCGTCGTCTCTGCTCTCTTTCATAGATGAAAGTAATTTAAAGCATTTCGACTTCATTTATCAATGTTTGATCTACTCAAAGACATCTTTAGATGAGTCAAAAAAAAAAAATGGTCACGAAAATTACGTACGTGTCGGTGCGTAATTTTGGCATAAAAATGATTGAATCAAACTTAAACTAATTTAACGACTGAAAGATGTATCGAATTAATTTATATATCGAAATGTCGGCTTTTCGTGCGACATTTTTTTTCTTAAAATAGTAAATAAGTAACCGTTATTTATTGTCGTGTAGTGTTCTAGGGAATATTCTGCCTGCAGCAAACTGCTTCTCTTAAGTCTCGATGCTCAAGGATCAAGTCACGGATTTCTCTTCGCTTGTTATCGAACAAGTCATCAGGCGTGATAATCAACTGCGCATGTGCACATGGATAGTGTTCTATAAGGCAAAAGATCGATGACGTGTTGGAAAGATCTCACTAATTCTCTATTTACGCTGCAATAAACAGCCTGATTGAGTCTCTTGTTTAATTAGCGTTTATATCCTTCCTTTTATTTCCTTTTAAAATGAGAAATCGGTTAAACGAAAAAGCAATACAGTTATCGATAAAATAAGCAACTAGCAAAAATAATATAAATTTATATATCTATATAACCTCAAAAACAATCTAAGTAGTCAAATTGTTCTCTACTTTGCTTAATTAGATAATGACTTTGTGCTTGTACTCTCTCTCCACGTCGTTATCCGGAGAATAGTCAGCCCGAAAATTTCGTTTGACGAGACAGTCTGACTAGAAGCTTCCAGATAAAGAGCCATATCTATCTGATAATCGTAACAGGGTAGATAACTTGGAGGTAGTTATATATCGACCGAGTCTCTACAGGTAGTACGAAATTTCCTTTATGGGAGATTCGCGGATTCCCCATCTGATGGATTCTTTTCTAAGAATGCTGCGATAACAATTTGCTTTAATGCAAAAGATTGTTGGTTATTAAAAGTTTCGCTGATAAATTCTTCTTAGACGTCCGCTTTCGAGACGAATGAATAAATTAGGACACGGATAAATAATATACTTACGCATTGAATAATGTATGTTAATCATCATTAAAATTCTTTCATGAAATACTTCCTTTTGACTTATATTAAAGGTTTAAATGTTAATTTTTAACAATTCAGGTGCGGTAATGAGTTAAAACATCATGCATTCTTTACGCAGATATTCGTTGCAAATTATGTCTGAAATTATTATTATTCTTCTTATTATTATATCTTTAAACAGCAGGTAAGTATAATATGTTAAAGTTATATAATTATAAACTAGTATAATTATTATTTTGTTATCTGTTAAAATACGAAGTTTCGGACAAAATATCAGAATTGAAAAAAAAAAAAAAATGTTAGCATCATTAAAAGAAAGCTATTTTTTTGCTATTTTAATCGTTAGAAATACACAAAAGTATTAGGTTTACTAAAGCACGCGTATCTCGTAACGCTTATCAGCATTTTCGCTAAATACAAAATTACAAATTTTGGCAGACATCAGTGAAAGGGAAAATTATGCTTCATTGATTCATTCAATCTCTATCTCCCCTCGTATCAAATGTAACGATCTGGTGAATCAGCTAGTCACGTGCTCGAAGTTGCAGGCAAAAATCCAGAAAAGAATCAATTGGACATCGGATAGCTAACTATGTTGAGTCTTTACAGTATTGACTTCAGGATATTAGATCTCGTCCGTATTATGTTTAATATCTCATTCCAGAAAATTTGTATCCTTTCAAAATAAACTTTCTTGCTCTCGATTGCATTAAGTAGACCAATTAATTATTCAAATAACAATCAATTGTTAAAGTTTCGCGAATTTTCCCAATATTTCAAGTAGATCTTTGTTGTCTCTGTCTCTTTCTCTCTCTTACAATTTCCAGGAAGATCTCTCCATAAATTATACTTTACTCTTGCAAAGTTTATTCAGAGAACGGAAAACAAATTGTTAATTCTGCTGGAAATAAAAAAAAAATCTTTATTTATGTGAATATAAACGTGTTAAACAATGACACGCTTATAATATTTTTCCTCTGCATCACTGTCAGGAAGATATTAAAATGTTAACTGTGCCATGTCTGGTAGACTATATATACATGACAAATAGTAAACAACGTGAGTTGTATGTCTATGGTTATTTTACATAAATTAATTCAGCAGACATCAATCAGGTAGTCATCGGATACTAAAATAATAACATTTAAAGCTGTCATATATCAGAAGCGTTGACAATTTCTCTTAAATCATTGTTTAGAATTATAATATCTATCGTAGTTCATTCTTTAAACCACGTTAGGATGCTAGTCTGTCACGATAGAAATGGGTTACAAAAGCAGTTGTTTTCAATATGCATATGCACATAATTCGTCAATCGTATGAGAAACAACGTCAATGGATTTTCGACATTTTCATGAATAAACTATATCCAGTTGTAACAGAATATTTACATCCGGGTAATTCCAGCTTCTATATATCTCTCTAACCTCTTTCACATGCATAATTAATTTGCAGATTGATATATTTGTTTATATTGCAGAAATCGTTTGATATATTTTTAGAAAAATCTGATACAGTCGGGAAAATAAATAAATTTGTTTATAACAAACTTCAAAAACTTTTAATTTAATTTTAATTTAATTTTTTCTTTCATTCGGGCGATTTTAAAATCTTTTAAAAGAGGATTATTTTAATGAAGAAAAGTCTAAGATGCAAAGTACGTTGGTTAATGCGTTTTCTTCAGTATCAACAAAAGAAAATCGATGAATAGATAAATGAAATTTGTTATCGTAATTTAGTAAAGTCTATACATAATAAATGCGTTTTTTTCTGTTGAATGTAACGAATTTGTTAAAAGAGTTTTCGTTAAAATATTTGCATGAGTATTAAATACGCTAAATATATATATAAACACGTGATGTATTTTCGATAAAAGAAAAAGAATCAATTTTTAAATTCTTTAAATTGTACGCTTGCCAAGAAAATAAATACCGTAAGTGAAAAGTAGACATTAGAAATAAAGATAAATTTTCTTTGCGCTTACATTAATTTTATGTTTACAAGTTAGGTTCAAGCAGGGGAACAATTTTGTCAATCTCCCGTCCCGTTCGATTTGTAGAAACAGCATGTGATGTTGCCCCCTAGAGATTAGTCTAGGTGTAGCAACAGTCCGTCTCCTTCCAATTACCTCTACATCCGCTGACATGGCAGCTAATATAACGCCTTAAAATGACAGGAACTGGACGATTTTTGTCATCTCTATCTTGACAAGTCACATAATCGTGGCAATTAACTATTGTCTCCTACCTTCAATTATATATATTTTCTCTCTATTCCATTCACATACCGGCTTTACAACTAACTACTATTATTTATTATTATTATTTTTTTTTTTTTAATGTTAAACTGATACAAGAAGTTTTATGAAAGATAATAATAATATATGCTTTTATAATGAGATCATTTATAGCAAAAATACCGAAAATCTTATCAATTCCAACAAAATTAGATTTATTTAATTTATATTTAATTTTTAAACGTAGAGAGATTTTTTGAAACATTATTATTAAATAGCTTTCAACTGAAAATTAGTGGAGTGATAAATAGTTGGCAGTCAATATATTAAGGATATTTTATAGTGAGGAAGTTAGAAGGACACTCAGTTAAAACAGTAATTAGATCTTCATTTGCGGAGACCCTTCACTTCATTGTCTTGTTTACTTCATTATTTTTGTATCTGCTCTATTTTATTTAAAGGAAATAGTTTCTGTATAGAATGATTTATAAGTTTAAAAAATCTTTAAATTTTTATTGATACTTTAAAACGAAATTTTAATTTACTGTTAAAATTTAATAAGAATTTGTTTTTTAAGTTTGTTAATATTATGGAAAAGAAAATATTGTAAAAGTAACTGTAAAGAAACAAAGGAAACCTTTTCAATTTTTCTAACGTAACAGTAACTGACTGAAAAGTGAATTTCTGATTAAATTGAAACTCTTGGGTAGAGAGAGAGGATAGGTTACTTTATATTTGGTTTTGTTCAAGGTTATGTCACGCAAACATATCACATCGATCCTGCTTAAGTTTTCAGCCGAATTCCTTAGACAAACTGATGATAAAAATTTCTGATTTAAAAAAAAATTTAAATTTTGAAAATCATACAAGATTTTAAAATTCTGTGTGCTTTCAAAATGTGTGTAACGTTTACGGTCTGTGGTTATATTTTGATATGTTGTGTCAAAGTTCTCCCTAGCGATTTCATTGATTTTTTAAGCATAGTTCTATTCTATACTTTTCGCCACTAGGATATGCTTGAAATGAATGGCAAATCCCTTTAACACGAATACAAAAATGTTTTATCAATAGCTTAGCCATGCACTAAAAAGTTACTCAAAGACATCGGAATCATTTAATCCTCTTACAATACAATAGTTAGGATGTGAATAGACACGTGTTTACATGGCAATGTGGACAGATGGTCGACAGAGGGTGGTTTTTTCCTCTTCCCTTTAACATCACAGAAGCACGTGCTAGGCGGTGACAAGGCGAATGACGTGATGTGACATTCGCAAGATCAAAGACCGCACTACTGTGAAACGTTTCTTTACAGATGATGTCATTATATTGAGTACATACTACCCACTGAGAAAGCTAAAAAAGAAGTTAAAAACAAAAACAAATCATTTTAACGATCTTTCTTTTGAACGCGCCGCTATTTTCTCCATTTTCTAACTAAACTGCTTGGTTTTCTTATTAACTCGACTGTATACGAAATTTGTACAAAGTCGTAAAAGTATTATGCATGAAATTATTGTTAATCAATAGTAAAGAGCAATAAGCTGCATGATACAGTTTCATTTGAGAACCGTATTCACTTTAATGAAACGACATAACTTTTGTTGATTTGCCCTCTATTGTGCATTATTATTGATATTTTTTCCGTTCTAACAAAGTTTGTTATATATTCTTTCTGTATGACATGTTCGAGGAATAATAAATGGATCGTGTCAATCAATATTTTCGTTGTTGTTAGATCTATTCACTGTGAATATTACGGAACTACATATCTCAAAATCTAACAAGAATTTATGGACATATCTATAACTGAAAATCTGGTTTATGATAGTCTCAGAAACATAGATAAGTTTATGATAGAGTACAGACTATATATTTGACAAAAGTATGAAGAAATATAGATACTGAGAAGTTTATAGAAACACGCAAAAATGATTGTCAAAGTATAGGAAAGAAAATGCGAATAAGTATAGGGATCCGTGCTTTCTATTCTTTATTTTAATCCATACTTGTGAGAAAAATCGTAGAAAGGAATATCTGAAAATTTAGAAAAGTATCCGGAACTATTTTATTTTTACAAAATTTTAGGTATTACTAAAACTTTTATCAAATATTATTTTTGTTTTGAAATTCGAATGCATTGCAACTGAAGAATGTCTTGAAATATTGAAGTTCGGCAATGTTTCAAGTAGTCTAGACATCTTGCTGTTCTTTTTTAAAAAATTATTATATTTTTATAAAATTTTAATTTATTTGAAAAATTATAAAAATTTTTATAAAATAAACTTTTTGTCTCTACGCAGTTTTATATTGTAGGAAGTGAGCTTTGCATGAAAATTATTGCAGATAAAATTATCGTATTTTTATTTTATGAAAATTGCCACAGATTAATAATAATAACATAATATTTAATAAAATAGGTTAGTGCATTAAATGATTATATCTAGTTTTAGCGAACACGCATCATAATTTATCAGAAATGAATCGATACTTTCGATAATATCGAATGTTATACATTAGATCTAATTATGATTATTGTGATAAGAATTTAACTTCATTTTTTGTTTTATTATTATCAAATGACTGAAAAATAAATATTTTCATATAAAAATATTCTCTATTTTAATTAATTCAAAATTTATTGGCTATTGTGAAGTGCGATCTATTAAATTATAGTTATCAGATTATCGTGATATTGTTACTGTAGGAATATTATTTTAATAATAGTCCATTTATTTAGCCTACTTAAATACTTGGCTAAATGAAACCATGTTACATAAAGTTCATCAGCATTGAATAAAGTTGAATAGGTCTACTTAATAAGAGGAATTCTTTATGTGAAATTTTTGTTAATATAAAAAATAGTGATCGTATCGTTAAAAAAAAAATTTATATTCGTTCTAAATGATCGGAATTCAATATTCGAATAAAATCATTTTAATTAATGTCAGTAGAAAAACATTTACATCTTCAGTAAAAATGCTAAAAAATGTTCTAATAGCGAACATGGATTCGAAACAAATTTTCCTCTTTGATCTAAATATAATTAATTTAAATTAATTTTGAGTTTGAAAAATTTTTTTAAAATTCCGCAAGTTCTATTATTTACTACATTTATTTTAATAATGGGCGCGATGTTTATTTCTTCACAAATTTATTACGACGTTTATTAGTTGAATGTTAATTATTATTTTTCTCTTAAGAGTTCTTTAAAACAGAAATCTGATGTTTTCTGTTTTAAAATAACAAAAAAAATTGAACATTTAGGAAACATATAAACTTATGTTTATACTGCAATAATTATATTATAAAAATAAAAAAAATAATATAGTTGAAATTTACACAAAGATCTTTATGACGATAACTAAAAATTCAATAAAGATTACTTGTCATTCAGAAACAATATTTAGAACTTTATGTCATTTAGTTAACTAGTACAGCAATACAGTTGTAAATGACATAACATTACTAGTTAACTAGTAATGTTATGTCATTTATAACTGTTTATGTTATATATTCATGCCATATATTGTTTATTTATTTCTCGCAAAATAACAGAAGAACATCTTAAACATCAGAAATCCTCCATAAAATATTACATAAAAGAAATTATTTTTATGCTCAATAAATTTGAATTATTAAATGGCATATTAATTTTTCTTGGATTTCATAAAAAATGTAAACCCATAACATTAATTAAGATATCATGTTTAAAATGAAGAACAAAAAATATAATTAATTATTATTGAAGTTATTAAACTTAAGTTTAATTAAAATACTGTAATTTTTGTTTATTGATTGCTAGTCATGATTGTGATAGATGTGCCAAGATTGTAGTTCATTAATTTGATTATTTGCTTAGATCGAAGTAATGGATATAAATTTCCGATATTTATTATATGAGAATATAATTAATTAAATGATTAATTGATTTCTCAATAAATGAACATAATTAATAACACATCTAACTTATTAATAACACTGTCATCTTTGAGAAATTATTTAATCTCTTCTTATAATCATTAATTCAAAGTTTACTAACGCGATCAACATTTTTTTTTATCATTACTTTATATAAAACATATTTATAAAAATTATGTAATACAAAAATATTCTAACAAATATAATACAAAAATTATTTTAATAAAAGTTGATAAAGAATTAAATTTTTGAATTATTTTTTGTAATTTTATTATATAATTTTATAAAAAATAATAATTTCCTTAATTTAAATACTTTGGCTATATTATGCCTAATAACAAAATTTTTACAGTAATTGTATTTCTATTATTTATTTTTAATGATAAATTAGAATTTTATAATCTCTAAATTTCTCTTAGAATCGAGAATTATTTCTTAATAATTTCTTCCCAAAACATTTATATATGTATAATCCTTAGAAATTTTGAAATTTTGCTTATAGTTTTAGAGCTTTATATAGATTTAAACTAACTAATCAAATCTAACGATATATAATTTATATAAATAAAGTTTCACTTACAGGGCAAGTAAAGTATCTGACATCGTCCACTGAAGTGTTACAATAAGAAGGATCCGTTCTGAGATTAGAAGAAGCTGTCCATGTAGATCCACTGGAATACCTTGAGATGATTGCATATCCGTCTGGATACCTGGGAAGATCCGTCAGATCCTGAGTGTGATCTTCAAAATAGATTCTAGAGTCATCTTGTTCTTCAAGCAATTGCTGTAACCGTTTAATGTAATCGATGGCTGATCTCAATGTTTCGACTTTGCTTAACTTTTTGCTTTTGTTCGAATGAGGAATATACTGGCGCAATCTGGCAAATCCTAGATTTACCAACTTAACCCTTTTACGTTCTCTCTCGTTTCTTCTGGCCACTGTATTGGGCTGCGAAGGCGTGTACACATAACTGCGTCTTCTGCAAGAATAATCCTGATAGGGATAAGATACATACAAGTATTCGGTGGCCGATTGTGTAGTTCTGACGTCATCCATCCCGTCCGATATACGGTAGCGTGAATGACGGAAGTGCTGCGCAACTCCCTTTATGAAACGGTGGCTCCGCCTCCACAGACTGCCCTATGTCAAATCGTGACACATGCTGTGTGCTTAAACAACAGCACGATCTGCGAAACGCCACATCCTCTGGTTCCATCGGTTCGGGTTTACCACAGCAAGGATTACCTTGATTGAAATTTCCGGGATTTTGGATTAATTATTTATTTTCGTGAATATACTTGTTACGTTTGGTTGAAGTTATTGTACTAGATCATGCTATATTTATCCCTCTAAAATTTACATTTTAAGCTCTATCCGTTCTCTTTTAACATCCCGCGAATTTTAATTTCTTCGTTATTAAATTGTTAATGGCAATATTAACTTATCACATATCTGATAGTACTTATTCTTCTTTTATGTTAAAAATTATGAGAAAATAATTTTCCTGATTTACGTTTCCATCATGAAATATTTATGTTATCTAAATTTAAACTTTCTTTCAGTTTTATTTGTTTATTTAATGATCACTTTAGATTATTTATTAAAAATATAAAGTTTAATCCTCTTTATTATTTATTTAATCAGTTTTGTTTTTTCATTTGTGAATGATGTAAGTCTATTTTCAACTAGACAAGTGTTGCTAAGTACTTATTCGTTCGAATATTTATTTGGCAATTATAATAGAAGCAATTTAAATACTTTTACAAAAAATATTTGAATAACAAATTATATTTTAATAAATAAATAGATATTATCTTTTATAAGCCAGTTATTATCTTATAAAAGATATTTTTATATTAAGAATTCTATTGTTATGAATATATTTTCAGATAAATTATCGTAAACCAATTTCAGATTTAAAATATAAACGATAGGGCCTGTATCAAATTTTTTAAAACCATTTCACCGAAATAATATATGACTAGTGCATATATTATTTATATATAACTGCATGTGCTATTAATAAATTTTAAATTTATATATTTTAGCTTGAAATAAGAAGAAAGAAATCGATATTTTTTAGATCACAATAAAATATCGCATTTTTTTTTTCATTAAATAAATAAATCAAAAAAGGGGGAAAAGATACATTTATTTATAATGTGCTTTTGATTTTAATTAACTGTCAATTATATATAATTTTACAAAAATATCTCAAAAATAAATTAATTAAAATGCCTTTAATCTTATTAAATGTTTATCGCAGCATTAATATAATACATTATTTTATTTATTCGCATCAAATTTTATAACTTAATGCAAATTTTCTAAAAGATTTTTAATAACGATTCCACAATTCTAAAGAATACGAAATTAATTAAAGATTTAAAATTCTAATGACCTAAAAATCATAGTCCTATTTACATCTTAAGGAAGTAAATTTTACTGATTTGATGGATTAATTAATTGTGTGCTCTTTAACAACTTCAACAATATATTTTAAGGTATTTTGAAAGTTCGTTTCTGAATGATAACACGGTTTAAATTATAGAGTTACTTTGGGAAGGGTGAAAAGGTGGAAAATCTTTAACACTTAAGAAAGGTGAGGTGTCAACTAACACATTAGTAGAAGACCTTAATAAAAAAAAGACTCTTGACAGTTTTATTAATATGATAATTGGCATCCATCTTACCTGTTTATCTTTAACATGAATTTCCATCGGTGAATTTCAGATTCGTATAAGTGAAAATTGAAGTATTTAGTAATTATCAAAATTCTTCAATGTTTACTATTCAATTATTGAATTAAATATTGACATAGTATAAGTACCTCTCAAGAAATAACTTTAAACTAAAAAATATAATGATTCATTTGTAATTATCTTGATTCCTGGTCCGTCATGCGTTTTACAAAGCAATACTTATGTATATATAAAAGTAAACGAATGAAAATTAATTTAATCAAGATTAAAAATAATCAAGTAAATTTTGAAAATCAAGTATATGAAATATTTAAAGAAATCACGTGCGTAGAGTTCCAATGAATTTCACAAAGATTTCAAAGCAAGATGTAATATTTATGCACTTGATTTTTGCAATTTTTATTACCTGATGTCAAGAATGAGCTTACACGAATTGCACATATTGCATATACATCTATATGAAACTTATATTAATAGAGAATTATAAAAATGAAAACAAAATCTACGTGTTGAGAATTTCCTTGTTGATGATCCGCCATCTTTTCTGTTTTAGTTCCTCGTCAGGGCGGTTTTCAACCCGACTGTATGAATCAAAAGGAAGCTACGTCAGCGTTTCCTCTGCTTTCATCAGATAAGAATTGTGTGAAGTTACAAAATTTTATAAAATTAAATAATATAATATTCTTGACAAATAAATTGATTAACATATTACATAAATTGATTAACATATAAAACTTCACAATTAAAATAATAAATTGAATTATACAATTTTAAAGAATAAATTTGTAAATCTGCGGCCTCACATATGCTCTCAGGCATTTCAGATTATAATATATATAGGTAATGCTCGGTTGAAATACATAATTATGCCATGACAATGAGGTGGCATAAGAACAAATTTGGCAATAAAATGGAAATTTTCTATATGTTATGTATATTATTTCTTTATGTTTTATTTTAAAAGCATTATTGATTTATTAGCTAGGGAGAATCCATAAATTATATCACGTTTAGGAGTAGAGTATAGATTTGAGACGGTAAATAACATAGGGGGGAAGAATTCTGTAAATTATGAAATCATTCTTAAAATGGTTAATGCTTACATCTTTATAATTAAACAATGTTTTAGAGAAATAGAAGACTATAATGGCACCAAAAAATTAGATGATGATGGCAATATACTGTATTCTAATATCCTTTTTAGTTTTGGATAAAAATAGAAAAAATTGTTAGAGAAATTGTTAGAGTAATAAAGACTGATGTCATACATGGAAATAAGTTTGTTATAAAACAGGTCTGGCCAATCTAAATTGTTTCTCCGATCAGCTTGGAGAACAATGTCATAAATAATCATGCATAGGGCGACGAAAAATTTCGAAGGGAGAGAGACTCAAAATACATTTGAAATAATGCAACATGGCTTAATTTCATTTAAAATTAAACAAATAAAAAATTTGTATATATTACTGCTTTTTGTGTGATTTTAGATATTAATTATTATTATTACATAATACTGGATAAACATATAGTAGTTTATGTCATGATGAATACTTATATAATTTCTTTGTGTGATAAAACATAAATAAAATATGAAATGTGATAAAATATAAAATAAAATATAAACAAATTTGATTTGACATATATGTCACACTCATAATTATGGATATAGAACAGGCTTAACACCTGCAAATTCAACATAAAATTTCCTTTAAAATAAAACATCCAATGAAAAGGTATGATATAAAGATACTGATTGAACACAAATTGATACTGAACAGTATCCTGTATCATAATCAATAATAATTGTATTGGCTAAATAATTATGTAAAAATCCAGTAATAGTAATGCAGGTAAGTTATCTGTTGCCCCATTAGCTAAATAATTCTGAAAAAATCCAGTAATAGTAATGCAGGTAAGTTAGCTGTTGCCCCCCTTATTTTGACATTTAGCGCCATCTATTGATATTTATTGTCATAAAATAAATAAAAATTGGTCCCCTAGGGCCCTAAAAAAGGGCAACGTAGGGACATGCCCTTCCTGTTACTGAACAAAATTCTATATCATATTCCTAAATATCTTTTAGAATTTAAATAAAAAAGTTACATACATACATATACAGTGCCCGCCGCTTTATAAAATTGCTGCTTAATAAAATCAGCTGCTTTATGCAACATCCTTAGGAACGGATTCAAATCAATGCAATACAATTTAAAAATCGCCGGGTAATAAAATCAACATCGCCGCTTATAAAAATCATTCATTGCAGTTTAAAAAATAAAAATCCCTTTTCTAATTGAATTTTTAATTCAAAGTTCACCAGTTCTTCAGTATTCCAACTGCAGGTGTTCGATTAGTCCATGTGAATCACAGAACACGAGAAAGTGTAAAACAATAAAAGCAGTGATAATTACTGTAAATGGTAATTATTGGCAATAAAATTTTCAGAAATCAGAGTGAAAATACAGCTGGGTACGGCCTTACTGTTGCCAGATCTGGCGATTTTTAATTTTTTTTTTTTTTTTTTTTAATATTTTTAAAAATTTGTTATTTTTTTTTTTAGATTTTTTTTTTTTTTTTTTTTTTTTTAATAAAAAAATATATAATTTAAAATTGCTGATATAGAGATTTAGCGACTTTATAATTCCCTTTATTGAAAAAAAAAAAATAAAAAATTATTTTTGATTTAAGAATTTTCTTACTATCGCTCTAGTTTTTTGTGATTTTCCGTAAACTGGAATTGGCAACAGCTTAAGCGTAAATCATTTCACTTCACTTTTTCGCTTAACTGATTACATAATATACAGTATAAAG
>AYEL01062680.1:0-19464 GCA_000484575.1 Olivierus martensii
CCGGGCCGAGGCAGATTTTTTCTTCAGATAAATTAATTAAAAATTCGAGTTCAATTATTAATTAATAGATGGCGCCACTCATAGATTTAGTAAAATTAATTATTATTATAATTACGAGATGGCGCTAACTTTAGTTCAAATTATTTCTAATCATTAAATTATTCCGTTGTAATTCAAGGGTAGATTTTGGCTAGTATATTTGGATTTATTTGAATAAGTTCCCTTGATGCTTATATAGTAAAGTCTAAGTATTATAGCTAGTAGTTTATAAAATTAATTAGTGCCTGTATTAATGATGTGCATTACAACTTTCTTTTAACTCTTAATTATTTTAAACTGATACTTGAAAACTTTATAATATAGTATTCATAAATTACAAATTTAGATTTAATATCATAAATTAAATTTATTATATATTTTTTTTCCTTCTTCTTCTTTAAGACAAACTCAATGGGATCCTCCAACTGCTGACCAAATAGATGAAGATATGGATTTAGGTACACCAACTTATGATGAACCAAAAGTAAGAATACATTTGAATTAGTGCTAATTATAAACAGGTTAAAATTTTGATTTTCTATAACTTTGGGATTGTGAGGTTTAATGAATTCGACAAATAAATATTTACTTGCATATTTTTTTTCTTTGGATTAAAGAAATTAAGGAAAAATGTTAAATTACCGTCATCATTTAATAAAAAAGAATATTACAAAATATATAACAAACTAATTATTACATAATTTTCAGATCAATAAAATAATAGAATATAAATACTTGCTAATAATAATATCAAACTATAAAATTTTCAAATATTTGGTTTCATTGTATTATTGATCTAAAAAGAATTCTTTAAATTAAATATATAATATCTATTTCATGGATCAAACACCACTAACAGCAGCTAAGATTCTTTTTATTTTAAAATAATAAGAATCTTATTAGTGCTGTTTGATCCATGAAATACGAATATAAGTATAAGCAATTGTGAATAACACTTTATATAATATCTATATATTTTTAAATGGGTTTCTTTAATTTCATATATCTTTTTGCTTTCACTGTGACTTTTTTTTGTAATTGATCATTTCTAGTAAACTTTCTTGTTAATTATTGTTTATTAAAATCAATGGATTCATAATTTTTTATTATTGATGATATTAAATTTTGCATTTCAGTTTTTTAAATTATATATACAGGTTGGCTAAAATGTATGGAAATGGCTAAATATTTTGGAAATTGTTCGTCATAATTCTTTGAAATTTGGCATGATGTTAGGTATGCTTTCATCCTACTATCTGTTTTTTCTTCAACTTTATATTGTTGTTTGTTTTCGAGATCCAAGACAAACTTCACTTTTTTTTAAAGGGCACTAGGGGTCAATTTGACCATATTTGAAAAGAGCATTTCATCCCGAATTCAGTGATATAACACGTACCTACCTTATTTTTTAGGAAACCCCATAAAGACCCATGTTGACTTTAAAGTTCATGGTGATGATTCACTGTGATCGCTGCTAATGCTTCCGCGTGGTCGGATTGTCAGTTGGCAATGGGATGCTATTCTACAAAAAACATGGCAAAAACATTTTGGGCATCAAGTATGCCAGTATTTAGATGAAACATTTCCTGGTAGATGGCTAGGACGGAGAGGAACAATCGAATTGCCACCTCAATCACCTGATTTAAGTTCACTTGACTTTTTTTGTGGAGTCATATAAAAAAATTGGGTGTTTGTTAACAGAACAATGCATATGGAGGAGATGCCAGAACGAATAAGGGATGAAACAGCCAGTATTTCACCAAACACTTTGATTTGTTGAAAAACTTCATTCAATGTGTTCATTATTGCCAGGAAATAAACAGACTGCACTTTGAGCATTTATTGTAATAATTGAATTTTTTTTTATTTTTCTATAATACAGTTTGTTGAATCTAACATAACCGTTGTCTTTATTATCATTTTCCAAAACTAAGATTTGAATATCTTATTAAAGTTTTTGCAATGTTTTTTGTAGAATAGCATCCCATTGCCGACTGACGATCCGGCCACGCGGAAGCATTAGCAGCGCTCACAGTGAATCATCGCCATGAACTTTAAAGTCAACATGGGTCTTTATGGGTTTTTCCTAAAAGATAAGAGGCATGTGCTATATCACTGAATTCAGGATGAAATGCTCTTTTCAGATATGGTCAAATTTACCCCTAGTGCCCTTTAAAAAAGTGAAGTTTATCTTGGATCTCAAAAACAAATGACAATATAAAGTTGAAAAAAATAGAGATAGTAGGATGTAAGCATACCTAAAATCCTGCCAAATTTCAAAGAATTCTATTAAACCATTTTTAAAATATTAATCTGTTTCCATACATTTTAGCCATCCTGTATATAGTTTTTAAATTTCACATTTTAGTTTTTTAATCATCAATATAATTATATATATATCAAACATTATATATAATAATCTTACAAATCTCTTCTGTTTTTAAATTAAACATTATCAAATAAAATGGAAAATTTTGTATAGTTATAATAATAAATTGATAATTTTTTAAAATTATTCTATAATTGATATATATATATATGTTTTTAATCAGCAGTCAAAGAAAAAAGGCACGACAACTGCTGCAGCTGATACTTCAAGTGAAGTGGCCAAAAAAATCAGAGAACTGTTTAGAACTAAAATGTCAACTTTTATTGTTCAGTGTTTGAATCCGTATAGGAAGCCAGATTGTAAAGTTGGGAGAATTGTTAGTACAGAAGATTTTAAACATTTGGCTAGAAAGGTATGGAAAATTGTGGTATTGGAAAATTCTGTAATTTATAAATACAATTTATTTATAACAACATTCAAAGGATTGAAAAGAAAAATCTTTATAATTGAATGTTATGTTAACTAAAAATTATTCTTATGTTTTTTATAAAGATAGTGTTGCAAAGTCGCTAATTTCAACAAATACCAATAATAATAACTAAATATAACTTAACAGTTTTAACGACTCGGTAAATCCAGAGTCTGGCCTGAGCTCAGGTCTTTTATTATTTCCAATAATAAATATAAATATCAAATTACGAACAATTTATCAATAACTAATGTCTACATGACAAAAACAGATGACTGGAAACTTACAGCTTAAAGTATCAAATAAGTGTTAGACCTAAATAGTGAAAAACAATGTTAGAAACTTATACTAATAAATAGACTAAATTCTCAAAGCCAATTAAATAACGAAATATAAATTTATTTGGATTCAAAACACAAAAGTGTAAACAAAGCTTTATTTAAGCAATAATAAAGCACCAATCAATATATCAGCAAAACATCTTTAATCAAATTCAAATATTCAAATATTCACAATAAATATAATCTTAAATCTTAATTAATTCTAATACCTCCACAACTGATTCAAACTTAATCCATGGTTGATCTTTACAAGAAATTCAAATGTCGCTATTCAGCTTACTTCAATTCGGACACCTCTGTGTCATTTGATGCGTACATTTTTATATTTACAGTCCCGAGTTTGGCTCATTTGCATAAAGTCGTGCAACAATTTCAAATTTATTAGTTTACAGAGTAATCGATTCATGTCATCCTCTTTACAAATTATGTACTGAACAAAAACATCGATAAGAGATCATTCTTATATTCTCACATCGGATCAGTGGTAAACTTATTTGGTGAACAAAAACATCGATAAGAGATCATACTTATATTCTCACATCGGATCAGTGGTAAACTTATTTGGATTACATGACAGCAAGCATGAATAGAGTTCGTTCAGAAGACTGATTTCCATTCCATAACATGAGACTGACTACTAAGATAGAGACTGTGGAAAGTGAGTTAACTCTTAAACTAAAATAAAATATGTTAAATAATACTGAAAATAACGATAAATAATAAAGAGCATAATAAATTAATAATAGGATAGGTCAGAGTTAACTTCTTCACAGTGTGAATAGAAACTGTAAATTACAAAGCTTAACAAGTAAATGATATATTTATTTATTCATTGTATATCTTTATTTATCAAACAATTAGATTGAAAATACAGATAGGCCTCGATTAGCGCGAATTCGATTAGTGCGACTTAAAAAATTGATACCGTTATTCAGTTAGTGCGAGAAAAGATTCGATTAGTGCAAGTTGTAAACACAGATCAGTCTTACTAACAAAGCTCCTTTTATGATGTCAATTAACAAATTACCGTTAATTTTCGGTTAATAAAACCGAACGAGGAGCAGTCCAAGAACGGTCACACGATTTTGAAGGGGTGAAACATCAGAAAGATGGGCTTTTTGCCGTTAACTGTTTAACATTACTGTACTATTATTTAGCTTTGCTATCGTATATATACAGTATAGTACAGAATTTTCTCTTTTAAAAAGTATCGAAATGGATAAAAGGAAGAACACTTTTAACGATAAAACAGGAAACGAAAAAAGAAGAGGTTAGTGATTACGCTACAGCAAAAAATGGATATGATTGAGTGACATAAAAGCAGTCACGCTAATTCTAAGATAGGACGAGATCTCAAAATGCCTGAATCTACCATACGGAATATTATAAAACATGCAAACGAAATACAGGAGAAAAGTAAAATTGCATCGACTTATTGTGGTTTGGAAACAACTACAAGAAATAGAAGTTTTGTAATGATAGAAATGGAGCGTCTTTTAGCTGTATGGATTGAAGACTGCAACCAAAAGCGCATGCCGATTAGTAAAGCGAACATTCAAGCAAAAGCTTCTAGTTTATTTAAATTAGTGAAGGAAAACAGAAACGAAATGGATAGTGAGGAAACTTTCACCGCAAGCAAAGGTTGGTTTGATTAATTTAAAAATCGAAATAAATTGCACAGTGTTAAAATTACTGGTGAGGTGGCTAGTGCAGATGAAGTTGCGGCTTCCAACTATCCTGATTCTTTAAAGAAAATAATTGAAGAAAATGGATACACAAATAAACAAATTTTTAATGTGGACGAGACGGGCTTATTCTGGAAAATAATGCCTTCTAGAACTTATATCTCAAAGCAAGAAAAATCTCAACCTGGATTTAAAGTGTCTAAGGACCGCTTAACACTTTTAATAGGAGGTAATGCAGAGGGGAATTTTAAACTCAAACCAATGCTTGTTTATAGAAGTAAAAAACCTCGTGTTTTGAAAGGATACGATCTGAAATCACTTCCAGTTCTTTGGTGAGCAAATAAGAAAGCGTGGGTAACTCAAACTATTTTTGAAGATTGGTTTTCAAGTTATTTTTGTCTGGCTGTTGAAAAATATTGTAAAGAAAATAATATCGCATTTAAAGCATTACTAATTTTAGATAATGCACCAGGACATCCAGTTACACTTGGTTCATTGTGTGAAAATATAAAAGTAACTTTTTTGCCAGCGAACACAACATCTTTATTGCAACCGATGGACCAAGGAATTATTGCAACGTTCAAGGCATATTATTTAAAAAAAACTTTTGAACAAGCAATTTCTAAAACTACTGGTGATGATGCAATTTCCTTGACTGACTTCTGGAGAAATTACAATATCAAACATGCAATTGAAAATATTTACTATGCTTGGCAACAATTACCTATAAGCAGTATGAGTAAGGCATGGAAACGCATTTTGCCACATTGTGTAAATAGAACCTGCAGTGATTCGGAAGTTTCTCCCTCTAGAAATGAAGAGATTATTGAGGAAATTACACACCTTGGGCAAAGGCTTGGATTTAATGAGCTAGAAAATGCCGATGTTCAGGAATTACTCGATTCGCATTCTAAAGAATTGACTGATGAGGATCTTCTGTCTTTAGATCAACAACAAGCATTTGAAGAAGCCGACAATGACAACGAAAGTAATAACGTGCAAACAAAAGATTTTACTATAAAAGAACTTGAAGATATCTTCCGAAGTATTGAAGATGTGAAAGAAAAAATCTTGAATGCTGATCCTAACTTTGATCGAAACATGCAAATTCAACGAGATATAGATAATTCAATTTACGTGTATAAGCACCTGTATAATGATTTGAAAAAAAAAAAAAAAGTTCAGTCTACTTTGTTAAATTTTTTTTAAATAAGGATATCGTTACAAAATTATTTGCCTATTATATTGCTATGCTACCAATATTATTTATTTTCTTTTGTATTACCTGATTTCTTTCTTTAAAATAAAACTTGTGGGTGATAATGCCAACATTCAGAAGTTAATGGGACAGATTATTTAATGGTTGACTAATCAGCATGCCTTTTTCCACAGTAATGCTTTGTTTGGCTATTGATGTGAGATAAAATCATTTACACACCTCTCTTTCATTAGGTAAATACAGTCAAGGCTATAAAAGATGGTTGCTGTCAACATCATTATTTATAGGTGATTAGAATTCCTGAATGTTTTCAAAAACTGAGCTTAATACTTTGTATTTTATTATATATATTTATTATTTTATGAAACAAAAAAAAATATATAAGCAATGATATAAAATTTTAGTTTCTGCTTAAAGGCCATACATTGTAATAAGTTCATAACAAAATTACATTGGTTATTATTCAGTTCAAGAATGAATGTTGCAATTATATTTGAAAAATGAAATTATTGATCCCTTTATTTTTAATGATATTCAAAATAAATTGATTTTCTTTTATCCTTAACATTTGATAAAGTTTGAACTGTATATTATAAAATATATAATTTAAATTATTAAATTACTACAGTGAAACTTTGGTTATTTAACTTTTAGTTTGATTGAATATTAGTTGTATGACTATTATATATATCAGATATCCAATTAACAATCAGTTCAGACAGGAATACATTTGGCCAAAGTCATACATTTGCATCTAATAGTTCTGAGCTTTTGATGAATTTATTGTCAAAAAAGATAGATAGGGAAAGTCTCACATGATCATGGAAGAACAGAGCATTGATTGTTGTTTTATAAGAAATTACTAGTTGAATGGCTTGGATGATATATAGCACAGAATGCATGTATCTTTGAGAGGGTGATAATGCCAACATTCAGAAGTTAATGGGACAGATTATTTAATGGTTGACTAATCAGCATGCCTTTTTCCACAGTAATGCTTTGTTTGGCTATTGATGTGAGATAAAATCATTTACACACCTCTCTTTCATTAGGTAAATACAGTCAAAGCTATATGCTGTCAACATCATTATTTATAGGTGATTAGAATTCCTGAATGTTTTCAAAAACTGAGCTGAAACCAAAGGAGGACTTGGAAAAGTTCGATTATCTGAGCATTTTTGATAAATATTAACAATACCTCGACTTACGGACCGCTCCACATATGAACTTTTTACGTATTCCATTTTGGCCTCTAGATTCAAACTTATATTTGAGATACAAACTGTGATGCTTTTTAATATTTGCAAAACATTTTCTATAAGTTTCGTATAAAAATATCTCAATTATTTTTGAAATATGCATATATAACTGTTAATGTGATAAAGACCATTTATTCTTGATAATATTAAAGATCTATGTAAAAATTACTAGTTATAACGAATTCTTTGTTAACTAATTTTTAACGCGCCTCTCGAAGCCTAAGAGACAAAAAGAAGCAACTGATAATGACAAATCAAAAACCAAACTACAAAACTAGTCACAAGAAAATTGATTTTTTTTTATTTAATGGAAGATGATTTTTATACAAAGCATGTAAAACCAAAGATTTCAAAAATCAAAATAATAATAATTGTACACAAATGCATACTTTTTTATTGTTTTCAAAATTTCTGGGAACGGATGAATTAATTTCCCATAAGATATATGGTTTTGAGATATATAAAATATCCGTTTATATCAGGGATACACAGACTTGTTAAGACCAAGAGCCGCATAGATTTGCTGTGGTTCATAGAAGGGCCACCAAAAAACAACGAAAGTTATATATCATATCGTGTTTATTAATTACATGTTATAAAGCAACATAATCAAAAGTAAACAAAGTATTTTTAATGGAATGCATGATATTATATTGATTTAACAATGTTATTTTTTATGTTAGGTTCGACATTTATAATAGCCAAACGCGAGATCGATTCTAAATTTTTATTAGTTAAATGGCAGTGCTACCTGGTGCTGGTGTACAATTTTTTAAATTACCCATTTCACACGCATAAATACAGAAAAATAAAAAAATGCTTATTATTACAAATACGATTATTGTTATTTTTAATATCATCGAATCACTGTAAAAATAATTTCGCATCAGAAAAATATTATTTGAAAATGCATTGTTTAAAACTACAATTGTTTTGTTGATTATGTGACTTGTTAAAATACATTATGGTGAGGTGGGCCGCCAATAAATGAATGGAGAGCCACATGCGGCTCACGGACTGCAGTCTGCGCATCCCTGGTCTACGTGCACGAAAACTCGAGCATTTTGGGTCGATCTTACCCGAGCCGGCAATTTTATAGTTGCAATTTTGAGACAATAACGACGGGACATTTCGGGACAAACGAGTTACACGAAAAATAATACAAGCCGATTAATGCCGAAAATAAGAGAAAACACAATGTAATTCCTTTACCAGGCAGTAAAAAACTTAAATCTTCACACTGACATTTTTACCAAAAAGATATTATAATATGTTTGGTAGACACTCTGACACAATCGAAAAGAACATAAATAGCCTAGACTAATCTATATTCTCTTGTTTATCCAATCCATTTTTAGCTGATATAGGTTGGATAATCAAGGTTTCACTGTATGTGATAATTTAATAAATAAAATAGAATAAAAATTTTGCAGAATGACAAATAATCTCCCTCCAGTTTCATAATTCTCCAATGGCTATATTGCTCAAAAGAAAATATTTATAATAGATTTAAAGAATATATTTTATTGCTTTTATCTATTGATATAAATAGAAAGATTGATTCTGTTCTTATTTCTGTAAATTATAATTTCTTAATAATTGAATAAGTTACTTGAAAAATATCATTAGCAAAAATCTAATCTTCACCATCAACTTTTATATAGTAAATTAATATACTTTTCAGATAATATTGTCGTGTTAAAATTTTTTCATTTTTCCCCCTCATTTCGATAATAAGGGAAGAAAATGAAAAAAGTTTGACATATCTGCTTCTTTTGACACGATAAATCTGGAGAATTTTTATGGTAAACTTGCATCTTGTATAATTATAACTTGGATCCTTCAATGGTAAATTGGATTATAGCATCGCTTATTGGTAGAGAATAAGCGATGCCATAATCCGATTTAGTAGGTACGTGGACGAGAGTTTTTTGTTGCGCCATCTGTTGGTACTAGGGGTAACTATCCGCCTCAGTACCTCCCTTCGAGCGTTAGAGTTGGGAGAAATCATCGGAGAAACGAACTGGGTGGCGGATGTTCCTGCCGGAACTAGTAGTACACACGCTCGTTCTGGTGTGATGATCAGTCTGTCGATCGGCACGCTTACCGCTTCTTCGTTCGTTCTTTAATATAGCGAGATTGTATTTCTCGGTCTGGTTTTTGATTTCTCCTGATGGGAGGTGGGCGTTCTTTGTTGCTGGTCTTTGGTATTGGAATTATCGGGTAACAGGAAGGCTGGTTTTACCCAATCATTGGAGACCACGATTTCTTCGCCGTCTTTTAATATTTTGAAATTTTTATCTGTTTTTTCGAGTACCGGAAATGGTCCGTCATATGGTGGGCGAAGTAGTGCTCTGACCGTGTTGAATCGTAGAAATATGTGGCTGCGCTTGTCGCGTTCTGGATGAATAATATTTTTAATTGTCCGTGACACTGAGTCGGTTTTGGAGAAAATCTCCTCATCGCTTGTTTCAGATGTTTGATGAAGTCCTGGTGATTGATATTGTCTCGACTCGATACAAAAAACTCGCCAGGTAGTCGTATTGATTGTCCACACACTAGTTCACTCGGCTTAGGGTCATGCGGAGTTCTAGTAGGACGGTAGGAAGAATCTCGGTCCACCGATCAGTCAAATAGGCTTTTAACACGGCCTTAAGTGTGCTATGCCAATATTCCACTAGTCCATTAGACTGGGGGTGAAAAGCGCACACGTGAATATGTTTAATACCTAATAACGATCTTAAATTTTTGAAAAGATGGGATTCAAATTGGCGATCCCGATCAGTAGTAATTTTTTGGGTACGCCAAAACAGGAAATCCAGTACCTATAAAAACTCGCGCGACCGTGATGGCTTCGATGTTACAGTGTGATTCAGCTTCGGTCCATCTGGTAAAGCTGTCAGTCATGGTTAGACAGTACGAATAACCAGGCGAGTTAGGTAATGGACCAATTGAGTCTAGGTGCATACGATCGAAACGGTTGTTCTCGCTGGGAAAATTAGTTATCGGGCTGTTCGTGTGTTTTTGAATCTTACTTCGCTGACAAGGAATACAAGATTTGGCTCACATTTTTATATCACTTCTGGTGGCGGGCCAAACGAAGTTGTCAGTAGTTAGTTTAATTGTTGCCGGTATTTCCGGATGGGCGAGACTGCGGAATTTATTGAACACGAATCTACGAAATTCGGTGGGGACATACGGTCTAATTTTCCCAGTCGATGTATCACCGTATAACTGTACGTCGGAATCGGGTAAAGTGATTGGTTGGATTGTCGGACCGCTGTCCGATTCGAAAAGTTTTTTGAGGTGCGGATCGGTGTTCCGCTCTACGCTTATAGGTTTGAAATCCAGGGAGTCAGGTATGGAAATTGTTTGTACTCTCGACAGGCTGTCCGCTGGGACATTGTCGGCATCCTTAATATATCCGATGTTAGTACTATATTGATCTATAAGGTCGAGATGTCCGAGTTGTCTGGGCATAGTTTTCTGGAGTTTTTGGTGGAAAGCGTAGATTAAAGGGCGATGATCCGTAACACGCTCGACACGGCATAAATTTTGCCGATTATGTGGCTACGTTACTACGGCGCGCGCGTATTATCTAAGGTGGATACAGTCCATTCACCCGGTATCGGAAATCCACCTCATCCGAGGGTGGGATACGGCGTTCGGGTCCGACCGGTGGAAAGAAGTCGGGGCGGAGAGTGGCGGATATATTTAAACGGTAAGATGATTGGCGGGCGCCGACCTACGGCCAATTTTACCCTATTCGCTCGGATACGGGTGGAAGGAGGCGGGGCCGGAGAAACCGCGGGTATAGACGTATAGGGTGCGTTCCGAACCTCGACAGATTAATCGGTGACGAGTAAAAAAATTCTCAGCCAACCGTTCCGAGACTCAACCAGCCAATCGGTGTCGAACTCATCAGACGGTCGACACGGTAATCGCCTTCGAAAGGTGGCGAGTGTGTCGACACCGGTTTACACCGCTGGTCCAACGTCGCGGAAAAAGTAGTACGATAAGATTTTAAAAGTTAGTGCGCGTAACGAATCAATATCGTCGTTGCGGTTTATTGGCAAATAAATTATAGCGCTTTCTAACCACGCTAAGGAAGTTATAACATTGGTTACGGTCTTCATCAGCGAGTTAGCCGCCGTCTTATCCGCACACTCGGCCAGAAACGTACCGATATGGAGTTATTTCCGACATGGAAAGAGACTCGTCACCGACGACTGGCTGTGGAGGTTTGGAAGGCGCCCATATATACTTTATAAGCGGTAGTCGGTGGATAAAGTTAGCTTAAATAGTAGAGGCGGGATTGGAGTTTGGTGGTTAACAGTGGCTTTTTGTGTTTTGCAGTTGACTCATTTCGTCATGGCCAAGGAGCTGAAGCACTGCAAGAACGTGGAAGACCTGGAATGCAACGAAAACGTGAAACACAAGGCCAAAGATTTCATCCACAAGTACATGGCCAAGTTCGGTTCCGTCTACAGGAAGGACGACTAAGACCGGCCACCGGTGGTAAATTATTTCTGCCCCTAGGAAGGACGGGACGGTGGTCGGAGGAGCTAACCGAATCCCTGCCAGCAGTGTGGAGGGCCCCGACCGGAGGCCAGCTGGGACGCTTCCCCCGTAGTGGGCGGCCCAGGGTACCCACTCCGGACTACCGCGGTTCATTTCCAGCGCTATTGTTAATACGCTTCATTTGTGTGAACATGGTTGTAAATAAACATGAATTTCACACTTTTTAATCTACACCTTTTTTTATTGTCCAAATATTTTTTTAGCTAGCACCACCGCGGCGGACAACCACTCGTCTAGATCCTTATCTCATTTAAGACCCGAGACAGTTAATTTTCTAACGACTTTTTATACCGTTCAATTTTAAATATTTTGTACAAATTGAGTATCCAGAAACGTCTTGGTAGAATAAATCAAGAAAATTTTTCTAAATTAAAAACTCTGCTTCCCTTTTATTCCCTCTGTCTGTTCTTCACACCGTTTTCTTTTTATTCCAGATACTCGAAAAAAATATCGGCGCCGTCCCGTTATCTTTTTCAAATAATGGAAGAAATTCTTCTCTTTAAAAGTAGACTGGCTGCCGTTGCCGCCCAGTGGCTTAAATTATTGGGGGCGCCTAAAATAAAATACTTTTCACACAAATAAGATTTCTTCGGATATATCGAAAGTGTGTTATTCCGAGTCGGGAAACATTTCTACTAATTGTATAATTATCGCCTTCTTCTTACAAAGATAATACGATAAAATTTACTTATTGAAATTCCAGACACGGCGGGCCGCTTTGGGAAATCCCTCATTTAGCGCCGTTCGGACTGGGAAACGGACCAGAATTAACCTCGGTATTAACGGGCCCAAATGCTTTAACAGGTAAGTTAGCCGCCCGGTATACGTTTTCAAAATCGACAAAATATCGTCTTTTTATTAATATTCGGTATCGACATTTTGCAAAAAATAAATAATTCCGCCACTCGCGTATATTATTCGAAAGCGCCGAACTTATAGTCATACCGCGAATTTCGGGTGTCGTCTCCAAAGCCAACATCCACAACTTCTTGGAGTTCAGAAAAAATTGCGGAAGGAAGAAAAATGTTATCGAGATCACGGTTACCATCCCTTCCAGGAAAACAAAAAATTTCTGAGGCCTTCAAATCGGCAGAAAATAAGGTATATTTACGGGGTGTAAAGACAGTAAGCCGTCGAGTACTTGGATGGTGAAGGTTTTCCACACATCGCAAAGACAATAAAATTCCTTCTCGGCCAACGATTAAGACTAATTTCCGATAAATATAGTAATACGCTATCAAACAGAAATTTTGCTTATTAACGACTGATTTATGGGCAGACATCCAGAAGTGGAGTTACGTAAACTGGACTGTCCACTTTTTATAGATGAAGAAAATATAAACTATGCCGTGTAGCGTTGGATGTTTTTATATTGGAAGAACGGTATTGCGAGTATCTAACTAATAAACTAAAGCGGTTGATAAAACACTGCGAAATAGACGAAGAATAAGTCGATGTACAAAAAAAATAAAAATAACATCGATGTTACCTTTCAGACTCGGAACTATTTATTGCACAAAATATACATTATAATTTAAGAAAATTAAATATCGAATAAATAAATTTAAGCCAGGGAAAAACCGTTGGCGACAGTGCCATTTCTCGGATTTCCCCAGGACACGCGAAGGAAACAATAACAGATAATAATACATTAAACTTACAAATACTGCCAAGTAATACAACGGATAACTTATCCAATAGCGATAACAGAAAAATAAATTTTATCATCTCGACAGATATTAATAATTTAACATAGTCGATTCGCGGTAATCACGTTCCGTAAATTCTTCGCCAATACTGAATTAGCGAATAGCGAACCATTGCGCCTATGGGCCAACATTTTCGTACTTGATTTGTGTGTTTTTCTATTTACAGATACCTTATTTAATTCGCATTACGTTATTTACAAATAATTAGAGTATACGCGATGTACAGTATTATAATTACAGTCATCTAACTTTTTAAAACATTAACTATATAGTACATAATATCTTATTTTCCATCGACAGCTTTTTGAGTCGCCGGATGTTTGATGCGACAGCGTTGTCTTTCTGAACCGCGTCGAAAAACTGCGTCTGTTTTTGCCTCGGATCTTCTAAAATTTCGGCGTAAAGAGCGAATGGGCGGGAAGTTAGGCGCCTAAATCTGAGGCTGCCTTCGACTATGGAGTCCCATAGAAGAATGGACGATACGAACAGGCTATTGGCTTATCCGCGGTCTGTGGACAACCGGGATAGGTAACGGGAAATTTTCCTGCAAACCGATTCGGAGACTACATTTATTACCAACAACTTCCTTTATTAGTTTACATTGGTAACAGTATTTTCGCCGCTAGCGGGAGTCCGCCAATAAGCGCGAAAGCTCCGCCAATATCGATTTTCTGGTTACAAATAAATTTCCGCGAATAACGAGAATTGACTGTATTTAATAACAACCTAAATGTATTAATATATACCAAAAATCAGAAAAAGATCGTTAAAGAAACTATAATTAATTGACCCGACATCTTTTCTTAAAACTTCAATAGCCGTGTTGAAATTTATAATTTTATTATCTATTTCTTCGATTTTAGTTCCATAAAAATTCGACACTAACTCCAAATTAGATAATTTTATTCCTTTTATACTAGTCAGTTCAGTAAATATTTTATCGAGTCTTAAATTTAAGTCGTTTAATTGTGACATTGAATTGTCTGTTGTAGGCGATACAGTTCGGGTTACCGAAGTTATGAGAGAGTTATCGTGTTGATATCATAATTTACATCTTTATCAGTAGCGGAAGTAGCTGAACTATTATCGGTTAATGGTTTCGATTTATTTGACAAATTATTACCTTTACATGGCAAACATTTTTAATCTTCTTTATTTTTCTTGTTTATTTATAAAAATTACGTCGAGTAAAATTTGCGCAGTCAAAATAGTATCGCGCACCACAAATCTTGCATTTAATAGAGTCGGTTGGTTGAGATATTGGTACTTGTCTATTATAGGGGCCCCCGCGACGCGACTGATCGCGTCAGATAGTTTTAGATCGCGTGGTTCTGTCGGTGGGCGGTGAATCTTCAATTCTGTAATGTATAGTTTTTTGGAGTGAATCTTTAACATAACGGAATTGTCGATTCGTATTTTATACATTAGTCGGTGGGCGGCGAATTTTCAATTCTCTAATGTATAGCTTATTTCGAATGAATGTTTAACACAACAATTTCGCTGCCCACCGACTAATGTATAAAATACGAATCGACAATTCCGTTGTTAAAGAATCACGTGAGCTAAAACTATCTGACTGGACGCGATCGGTCGCGTCGCGGGGGCCCCTATAAAAGACAAGTACCGAGATATTTTTAATTCACAACAGGTACTGTACAGTCGGTTGCAGAAAGTTTTGTACCTAAGCGGAAGGTGTTCGGCTTCCTTCCAATACTTCAAAGCGATGTGATTCATCAGTTCGGGCAGATCATTCGAACTCGCAGAGTATCGGATGATTCCATTAACTTTTGTCGTAGCAACGGGGGTGGATAATTTTAATTGCACGTGTTAATTTTTTTGTCTGCGAGATGACTTTGGATGTTCTGTAGGGAATTTTTATTTTATTAATAATGAACTAATCTATTTTGTTATTAATGAAAAAAAATGGTGCATATTATCACTAATATTATATGCGCAATCGAGAGATAAGTTCTTAAATGCTTTTATGTTTTGTTTTTCCGAAAGATGTTTAAACCTATCAAATCTCCTTTCTTCTTCTCATTTCTCCTTCCTACTTCAAGGGACAAACCATTAGGTAGTGCTCTCTAATCTTACCTGCAACCGCCAGGATGGCCGGGAACCCAAGTCTGGGATAAACCCGCTTTTACCCCAGCCACCCACCCTATAGAATTTATCTTTGTAGAAAAGGAATCTCGAAATAAAAATATCAATGTTTAATATAATCAATTATTGGTAAATGAAAAGTTAATGATTCAACCCCGCACAAAAGAAAAATTTTAGATAATAAAATTAAACAGAGTGTAGTAAATTAAAAAGCGACATTCGGTTAACACGAAGAAAATGTCTCGGTAAAGTTTATCATGAAGAAAAGCACACATCGGTGATAAATGCTTAAAATGATAGCCTGTTTTAGAAATAATTGCAGATTCGTTATAATTAATTACATTTTTTTATTTTTCTAAACTTTGAATCGTTTCCCTTAAAAGTGAAGACCCCGATTAACTTTAAATGTAATTCAAAAACTAAATTGTTTACCAGAACATCCTCGATTTTAGAATAAATCGTCTTCTGTACGGCTTTTCCTCGTTTTTCACGAATTTTCCAACAACAATTGTTTTTCCGAAAAGATATTCTTATCATTGTTGCATTTCGAGGATTTTTCTAAACTTTTAATCGTTTCCTTTAAAAGTGAAGACCCCGATTAACTTTAAATGTAATTCAAAAACTAAATTGCTTACCAGAACATCTTCGATTTCAGAATAAATCGTCTTCTTTATGGCTTTTCCTAGTTTTTCAGAAATTTTCCAATAACAATTGTTTTTCCGAAAAGATATTCTTATCATTGTTGCATTTCGAGTATTGTTAGCAAATTTCGATTTTTTTTAATTTATAATTCCTATTTTTGAAATATTTTAAAGCTATGCTAATTTATACGAAACGCCATTTGCATTATGTTTTGCGCCGATGCCTTGTTGGTCGTACCACGGTCTATAAATATATATTTATAGACCATGGTCGTACTAACGCCTACATTCATTGGCGCTTTCCAAACATTTCTTAATTACTTCGTAAATTCTTATCTAGTATTTGATCTACTCTCCTTTTCCTTAGTTGTACAGTTTATGGTTGGTCAGCCATTACCATAATAAATTTTGCCCTGGAAAAGCAACGTCGATGCGATTTTTCTTCTCTATGAACATTTTATTTTTTCGTCAAATATTAGCGTAACGTTTTCTAAAATAGAAAAATAAATATTTTATTTCAATATATTTGTTTTATTTGTTGAATTAAAATAATTAAAAATGATAAATAAATTTTTAAATACACACAAAGTTTTAGGGCTGGGATTGTGGGTCCTCCGAAGTGAGTGAGTGCATTTAACTGCATAGTTGAGGCGGCCGAATGGCCGAGTGGTAACGCGTTGGCGTGCCACGCAGAAGAACCTGGATCTGGTCCCGGATTTTTTCGGGGTGCTGGGCCTGCCTATCCCCGTCCTTCACCAAAGTGAGTGAGTGCATTTAACTGCATAGTTGAGGCGGCCGAATGGTAACGCGTTGGCGTGCCACGCAGAAGGACCTGGATCTGGTCCCGGATTTTTTCGGGGTGCTGGGCCTGCCTATCCCCGTCCTTCACCACCCGGTCCCCTCCACGGGTGTGGATGCAGCCCGTGGTAGGAAGTGGCCCCGCCTCCTTAATAATCTCCCTGATTGGAAAGAGGGTGTAAAAATACAAAAAAAAATAGCATAGTTGAACGTAGCAGATATCAGGTTGAGGGAACGTGAACGTGAATTTACACCCCTGGTCTACCCAAATGGATCTCGCTTTTTTAACATTGAGCGCTCATTCCAGTCTAATATTTAATTTCCTTAGTTTCGTCCCATCAATTACTGTTCTAATCACGGTTCTAATAGAATGAAAAGGTCGGCCGGATTGGCCGGGTGAAAACGATTCGGCTTTCCACTCTGGAGAACCCGGGTTCGAGTCTCGGATCCACCCCTTGGAAATAGTTATCATGGAGTCCGGGCTCGGCCCATCGATCCCTGTCCTCCACCATCTGGCTGACCCCTCCGCAGGGGTGGGCAGCCTATGGAAGGGTTTGTTTCGCCACGCCACATAGTATTCTACCAGAATGGAGTGTGGCGTCATCTGTTGACAAAAGAAATACAATGGAAAGTGGCATCATATGTTGACAAAAATATAATATACATAGTATATGTATATCAGGGGTAGCCAAGCTTTATGTCATTAAGAGCCATATAGGAGAATCTCAAATATTGAGAACCGCAATCAGTTTCTTTTTGAGTCACTGAGAGTCACATCAGTTTTTCGGGTAATCTTAACAATGGTTTGAAAATTATATTTTACATGCATTTATTTTATTTAGATGCATACTTCATTTTACAATAAACAAATTACAAAATATGTTATTTTAAAAAATTAAGCAGATGCTAGCTCTATATTAAATATTGACTTTCATGCTATGGAGCCACATTGAAGGTCCGAAGAGCACCAAAGAGCCTATATGGCTCCCGAGCCGCAATTTAGCTACCATTGATGTATATCAGGATTTTATGTTCTGTTTGTTTTTGAAAGATATGTTACTTGATCAGTAGCTAATTTATCTATTGTTTCTAATCGTCATTAGGGGTTAGCGTTTAACTGTCTATTGCAAACGGATAACTTGTGAATAAGACCAGTAATGAGTCCATAAGGATAACTTGTGAATAAGACGGATAACTTGTGAATAATAACTTGTAAACGGATAACGGATAACTTGAAAATGGATAAGTTGAACGGATAACTTGAACGGATAAACGGATAACGGATAACTTGAACAGATAAACGGATAACGGATAACTTGAACGGATAAACGGATAACGGATAACTTGAACAGATAAACGGATAACGGATAACTTGAACGGATAAACGGATAACGGATAATAACTTGTGAATAATAACTTGTAAACGGATAACTTGTGAATAAGACCAGCTGAGATGGGGGTAAGTCGGGATAAATTCCCGGGGCCCGGGTCGCTTCCTAACAATAAGAATTTTTTCTACTTTTTTTAATTAAGTAACTGCTGCACTATAAGATATATAGAAATAAAATTGTATTATAAAAGTGTAAGGTAAAGAAAAATCTTTGTATTCCAAATAGTTAAAATAGGGGCCGGATGGCCGAGTGGTACGCTGTTGGCGTGCCACGCAAAGGAACCGGGTTCGGGTCCGGTATCTCCTGAAAAGATTTTTCGGGGTGCTGGGGCCGGCCCGGCGATCCCCGTCCTTCACTATTCGGCCCCTCTCCACGGGTGATGGTACAGTTCGTGGTTGGAACTGGCCCCACACCTTAGTAATCCCTCTGATTGGAAAGGGCGTAAAATATGCAAAAAAAAAAAAAACAGTTAAAATAAGAATTAATTATGGTAATTAGACATAAGCATTTCACCTCATTGGAAAGGGCGTAAAATATGCAAAAAAAAAAAAAAACAGTTAAAATAAGAATTAATTATGGTAATTAGACATAAGCATTTCATTTAAACCGAGAAGGAACTGAGTGACCGACAGGGCCCACATTAAATTTTTTGAGAGGAATGAGATATATATAGTTGAATACGTTTATAACGAAACGATTGGGACCGAAAATTTTTTTTTCATTATAACAGACGTGAAAAGAAACATTTTATAAAAAGTTGGGGGCGTTTCTCAAAGTTTGTTCCATGAACCTATGATGTTATTCTTCGAAAAAGTCATTATTTAAAAAATTTTCTTAAAAAATAAAATTTGTCTAACAAGGGAAGGTTCAGACATTCGGGTCACCGATTTTTTTGAAATT
>AYEL01062690.1:0-29261 GCA_000484575.1 Olivierus martensii
ATAGTTTTTTAAAATCTTGCTTTATTTAATATACTGTGTTTTAACAATAAAATATGTTTTAATTATTCTTGATTTTAATCAATATATATTTTACTCACCAGAGTTCCTAAATAGAAGAGGATTTATAGGAACTTTGTAACGGTTAGTTTTATTTGGTATTTGGGTTATGGTGGAGGTAAGAAGTATTTTTTCAGTAAGTAATTTTTTCATTCATATTAATTAATTTGGTTTATAATTTATGCATACTTTTGCTTTCTTATTTAATAAAGTTTGTTATTAACTGTATTATGCTTCTAAATATTTAATCATTTGGTAGATGTTAATGGATTGAAAAATTGCCGATTACAGTTTCAATATGTCTTTGAACAAAAGTATGGTGTTCATACATGTTTAAATTATCTAGTTTGTGTGGATATAGATAGCACTGTTAGTAATGATTTAAAAATATACCAAAAGGATTAAAATAAAAAATGCTGAATGTATATTATAATACAGTAACATATATAATAGTTTTATAAGTTGTTAATAAATTTAAATGGATCAATAGTCAAAACTTGTAAGACGAGATAGTTTTTGAACAAATTTTAATACAATGGAATTGTTGATGGTACGACTGGAGAAAAAATCCCAGCGGAATTTACCGGAATTTCGACCCCCACTTTATCTTACCCCCTAATTAAGAGCTCCTGAGTTCATTGGTGGGGTCCCATGAGGGGCGCAAACGGCCCCCTTCTCAAGTTATGGGGCCCCAAAGTTGGGGCTCGGAATTACGTTTTTTTGGGAATGGGGCCCCAAAGTTGGGGCTCGGAATTACGTTTTTTTTAAGATTTTTTGCAAAACTTTATGATAATCGGAATGTTTTAAACGATTTTAGATGTATCTTACGCTTGACCTAATGTAAAGTGTTATAATTACATTATATCATATTGGTTTTATAATTTATATGCGTGTTCTAATCATGGTTTTAATGCATGTTTTGAAGAGTGCTATAACTGCAAAACTGATTATAAACTATTATAGTTATGGTACCATTGTTATTTTATTTCCATGATTTTTTGTATATTTTTAGTTAAATGACAGAATTTATAAATACAGTACTTTGTAAGCATGTAATCTATTAGAATATTTTTTTTTAATTTTAATATTATAAAGTTAAATATTTGCTATATTGAATAAAATTTAATTTTTTCAATGTTTGCCTTATTCAAAAAATTAATAGATTTTATTTTTACTTTTGATTTTATTTCTTTTAAATGATGATAATTTCAGACTAGAGTCTCTGAATTGTTATTGAAAGAAAATTAAATATCTGATTTACTTTAATTTGTAATTAATTTTAATATTTTAAAGTTCATTATATTGAAAAATATTTTAATTTTTTTCTTTCAGGATTTGCTGAAATTCCAGTCACCAATAAAATTCTCCATTGATAATGATAAGATGATAAATTGTTTTTTTAAATGCCAATTCAGAAATAATTACTTGAAAACAAAATGAAATTAACAGAAGCTGATATCATCAAATGTTAGTATGCCCAATACTAGAAATGAGAACATTATGAAGATATATTTAAGGCATGTAATTATTGCTCTTTTATATCCAATAAAATATAATGTAAATTCTATCGATGCAGAAATTGAAAATAATAAACATGCATCTAATTTTTCATCTGTTCAGATTTCAATTGATCATTTAACATTTCTAAATTGCAGGAGGAATTTTGCCATAGTGTATAGAAGGGTATATTCTAGCAGATAACTTAAACATAAAGAAACACTACAGCATCAGAGAAATGCTATTTGGGATGATGAGACTTTTCAGTTTTATTGTTAGACATTTAATATCGTTATGGTCATTGATGGTGATTAATAAATGTTTTAAATACAAGTTTGAGATTGACAGAATAAATTAAGCCTGTAAGAATACAGCTTTTTATGTATGCAGATTTAGATTAATGCATAGAAATGGTGTCTTAATCCAAATACTAGTTCAGCAAATTCTTGAATATCTGTCACTTTACAATAAATAGCCTGAAAATATTCAATACTGGTGCTTCATTGAAACAAAATTTTGAATTGTCAGTAGATAAAAGATTTAGCAAAAACTACCCAAGTAAATTAAAACATTTATCTTAATTTTATTTCTACTTATTTAATGATGATAAATAAATGTCTCTTCACATCTGAATATTATTGAAGAACCCTTGGCTGTCTGAATGATTTGTTTTTATTAATATAAAATTAAATATTTACTGTTGAAATTTTTTAATTAAAAATTTTTTTTCTTTTCAGGATTTGTTTTGCTTCAAACTAATATGCTCTCCATTGGTATAATGGTAAGCATTTTTATTTATATATTTAATTTTTTGCTTTGTTTTCAATTGATAATTTCAGACTAGTCTCTGAATTTTGATTGAAAGAGAAATTTAAATAATTGATAATTTTAATTTAATTTTTTTTACTAAAATTATTGATATTTAGTAAGGCTATATATTTTTTTATAGATTAATTGGTGCAATGTATCATTGTATGAATTTCAATATTTAATCACAGAAAAAAAATTATATTTAATATTCCTTTTCAGATTCCTTCATTATTATTTAATATGAAAGAAATTTCTAAAAACACTTTCTTTTGAAAAACATTTTTTATAACATTTATAAAATAAAAATGGAGATGGAGCAAGCTTTCATTAGCCATACTTGTGCAGAAAAGTGACTGTGCAGGTGTATTGTCAGCTAGCAACAATGCACTTTTTGACAGCAAATCATGTTTTATTATTATAAAAGCATACATTCCTTCAGAAGTCAGAGGAAAAACAAAAGAACTATCTTTGAGTGGCAGAGGTCTAATTCAAGTTCTACCCTAGAGCCTAAGGCCCCCACACCCACATACTATTATCTGTTGGTCAACTATTTAATTGCAAGAGTGACAACAAATGGCTCCTGAGACTGCACCCTCTAGCAACTCTTGTTGGTGGGCTAAATAATAGAAATCCTTTGTTCTCACTCCTGCAATTAAATAGTTAACCAACTGATGATTGCATGTAGGCATTGTCCAGATAGTGTCAAATTATAAAAACTATACCTAAAATTGCAGTCGTTTGCTGATCCAGGGATGTGATATCTAAGTTCAAATAGCTTGAAATAATTCACAAAAGATTTTGATATTGCTCCCAATAACAATGGGGATTACTCTAACAACAGAATATATTAGTTATATAAAAATGAGGAATTCTAAATATTTTACTATACAAAGTCTTGCACATTGCTCCCATTTGACTAGTATGATCATAAGTATTAAATAGCTAGGCTGTGAAATATATATTATTTACTGTTGTAACAAAATGTCTGTTTTAATACTCTAGGAAAATTTCCATCTTATTCATTTATATTAATTTATTATGCAACAAAACTGATTAAACATTAATAATTGAAATTGTCATTTTATTTAAAAAATAGTTTATTATGCATAATTTTATATTGTTATAATTACCACTTGCTCTGTCAAATGTATACAGGCAGTTTTTAACTTACACTCCCAACTCATTTATGATGACAATATCATTGGTAAATTTTGCTGTTGGTCAATGCACATGACCCAGATTTGATTTCAGAACCAAGTGTTCTGATATATGGAAAGCATCCTGGATTTTTTTGGTCTGATTCTTGTAATTTTGTTCTTTGTTTAAGATAATATATAGTGTCCTGGAAAAATTATGAAAAATCTGTAAACTTTGGGCTTCTGACTTCCTGCTCATAATGATGGGGTTTGAAATTTTTGAAACTGAACTCTGTTGTAAGTAGAGAACTATCTGTATATATGATGGCATTATAGATTTTTACTTTAATGTAGTCCTGTTAATTTTTATTATGCAAGAAAGAAGAAATATAGAAAAGTTAATTATTCTAATTAATATGTAAAGATTAAAATAATTGCTATAAATTAATTTTTATGATGATTACGTATTGGCTAGAGTTCAGATATTTTATGTTGAAATTCTAGATTCTGAAAATAAACATGATTATTTCATAATTTTTGTTTTGAAATTATATTTTTTTTAAAAGAATTTTTTTTATTTTCAGGTATCTATTCATTATAAAATTTTCAATATAAGGAATTACTTATGATTTTCAAAACTCAAAGGAAAGAAAACTAGGCCATCAGATTTAAAATTGAACTGGATAAAGGGCAGTGAAAATGGACACATAGAATGTGATTACATAGGAGAAAGGGAATGAATAGGGATTTGTGAATCAGTATATATAAGAGGGTGAGTATATATGATAAAATAACTATAGAGGAAATGTTGATATAATGTGTAGATATAAGGATGTAGGGCACTATCTGATTAGTAGCATTTTTTTTTTTCCCACTCACTCACAATGATGCTAGATGTGATGTTTGTTATGCTGTGTAAATACTATCTTCTTTTTATTGGATGCTCAAAAAATTTAAGATATGATTTATTATTTTAATTTTAAATTTTTACTTGATGGAATTCATAGATACCTCTTTCATGAATTAATTTGATTATATTAATTTTCTGATTAACTTTTTTAAAATTTTATTTTTTCCATAAGAATATAATATATTTTTGTTAATTTTTATATTTTTAGGTTGAATTCAGATTGTCTTCAATGTCATAATTTAAAATCATCATAAATGAAGTAAGTTATTTATACAAACTGAACTTCTACTTGATAAATGAACAGTTTTAATGATATAAAATTGTATACAGAGACTAGATTTTAAATCTTGAAATGTTGACGTCACTTGAGCAATTTTTTGCAGCTGTTTTCGATCGTCTTATCAACACCGGAGCAGTTTCCTAGATTGTAATCTGATACTTACTTTGTTTTCTTTATTTCAAAGAAAACATATTTAGTTTTTTTTTATTTTATGAAATTTTATATAATGCAAACATTAAATATATCTACACAGACATTTTTATACTTAGTGGAGAAAAGTTTTTGAAATTTTAAATAAAATAAGGTAAGGAAAAAGGAAGGTAAGTAGATGATTTAGTGATGTAGCTGTGATGTATTTCTGTCCTATACTTAGTGGAGAAAAGTTTTTGAAATTTTAAATAAAATAAGGAAAAAGGAAGGTAAGTAGATGATTTAGTGATGTAGCTGTGATGTATTTCTGTCCATCTAATATTAACCAGTTAGGAAGCTTCTTTTTTAAGCATTTATGACGTACCTTAACTATTATATACAAATGTTAAAGCCCGGATAACCGCATTTGATTAGGAGAAAAAGAAGTAAAAGCACAAATATAAGTGATGGTGTCAAAAAGAAAACAAAAGTAATTTAAAAGATATCTATATGTATATTTCTGAAGAGAGTGGTGATGTATCAGTTCTAGATGAACCTACTTCTAGTGAACTTACATCTAAAAGATTATACTATGATTTTGATTCATCAGAAGAATTAAATGAAGAATTACTCGAAGATAATCTAGAAAGGGAGAAAAATTATGAAGAAGAAAGAGATGATGACGACACTTCCAAATGGAAGAGTAAGCATTTTAAACCAAAAATTGGTGAATTTATTGGAAAACCGGGATTAAAAATAAGTGCCCTTTCTAACAATAAATTTGAGTGGTTAGAATTATTCCTAATGCCAGAATTAGTAGAACATATTAAAACAGAAACTAACTGGTATGTCAAACGATTTTTTTTTTGGCAGAAACAAGGGCTGTTCTCTGCTTGGCAGAGAAAAGAATGGATACCAGTAACAAAAAATGAAATGTATCGTTTTTTAGGTTTGCACTTACAGGAATAAACAGAAGACCCAATATTAGAATGTATTGGAGTAAAGATAATCTTTTCAACTGTGACGAATTTAGAAAAGCAATGCAATGGAATCGTTTCTTAACAATACTATAAAGTTTCTGCATTTTTGTAATAATAATATTTCAAAGAATAATAAGGATATACTTATAAAAATTAGAATAGTAGTAGAATATTTTATTAATAGATTTAAATCAGTTTATATTCTTAATAGACTTATAGCAATTGATGAAGCTATGCTAAAATGGAAGGGAAGATTAAAATTCAAAGTGTACATGCCTAACAAACCTGATAAATACGGCATTAAATTGCATGTTTTGGCCGAGTCGTTATCAGGCTATGTTTGGAACTTGTATAGATTTTTTCACGCAACAATATATATCAAAGAAACTGTTTTAAATTTATTAGATAATCTAATAAAGGATATTTTTTATATACGAACAATTTTTATAACAGCGTTAATCTGTCATAACTATTACTTTCCAAAAATACTTATGTATACAGAACATTACGAAAGAATAGAGGTGAACCAGAAGAAAAGTTGCATCCCGTTTGAAATCTGGAGAAATATTTTGAGACGGGGTCAAATATATATCCAATTATGGTGTGACGAGGGTTGTCACAACAATATCAACTATGTATGCTCCAAAATATAAAAGTTAAAACAAAAGGTCACCCAGGATGTTATGAAGTCAGTAACAGTCATAGATTATAACAAATACATGAAAGCTGTAGATAAATGCGATCAGATGAAGGACCACCAGTGGACCATCAGTTGCCGACTGCTGACCCAGAAGGTATTATGAAACCAGTAACAGTCATAGATTATAACAAATACATGAAAGCTGTAGATAAATGCGATCAAATGATAAACTATTATCCATGTTTTCGGAAAACAAAAAAATGGCATAAAAAACTATTTTTCTATCTTGTGAATATTTCTTGTTCAAATGCATTGATTCTGTATAACAGACAATTTCAAGAACATAAATCATCTTTATTAGATTTTATGCTTGGTATCAGTAGACAGATGTTGATGAAAAGAAACGATGTTTGTGCTCCATCCACATCATCTTTCCTCTTCAATTCCGATCCTGTATATCCTCTATAGGGAAGGATTTCAGATCACTCACTAATTTGTAATACTCCTGGGAAGAAAGGGCATGCTGAAATGCGGAAATGTAGAGTATGTTCAAATAAAAATAAAACTATCATCAGTTCGGTGCAAACAATGTAATGTTGTTTTGTGTAAAACCCCTTGTTTTGAAAAGTATCATACTAGAAAAAAATACTGAATTATTATATTAAATATATTATTTATGATTATTAATCATTTTATTCATTATTATTATTTGTTCATTGCTGTTATTTTATTTTGTTCATTATTATTCATTTTATTTGAAATAAAATTATTTGATTGAAACTCTTTGTTTTGTTTGGAATTTTTATACTCGTTATATCAACAACATGGGAAGGTTCCAGGAAGAACTGCATGTGTGTGTGCTTCACCCTCATCTAGGTCAAGGTCATCATTTGTGGTGCTAAGATAAGAAAAATGATGATTAGAACGAAAACAATTATAAATACAGAAATATTTTCTATTATTTACACATCTTAAAACAATAAGTGTAAATAATCATTATTATAAAATAAACATCTATAATATTTTTTTTGAAATCAGAGCAGTTTAAAAATCAAATTTAGCTGATACTGTTAAAATAATTACAAAATATATTTTATATTAAACCTAAATTTATTAACTTGAAGTACAGAAAAACAAATACTTTTTTATTTTAAGAGTATTGTTTGAAGATTTCTTTTTGCATTGCAATACAAGTAAAAGTATTTCTTTGAATTAAATGTAAATATACTTAAAAGCATTTCCGAACTATGAAATTTATTATTTTATCATCAATTTTTTTTTCATTTCAAACTAAAACTAATTTATTCAAATAAATTTTAAGTTCCAGAAATATAGTCATAATTTTAAAACTTTGGAAAAGTATAAATAAGAAATTAATGACTATATTTCATATTTTATTACAATACATATATATATATATAAAACAATGATGGCATAAATTGCATAAATTATATAAAAAACATTGATAAATATTACTGGGAAAGAGGAAAGGTGTGTCAATTGCCACGCACCTCTTTCTGATGTTGCTCGAAAATCACTTTAGAAAGAATTATAAATAAAAACAATGATTAAGAATCTTCTATTTTCTTGTTCAAATGTGTTGATTTTGTATAACAGACAATTTCCAGAACATAAATCATCTTTAGATATTATGCTTGATGTCATTACAGATGTTGATGAAGAGAGAATATTTGTAATCCATCCACATCATCTTTCCAGTTCCGATTCTGTACATAGTCTATTGGGAAGAATTTTGAATCATTCGTTAATTTCAAATACTCCTGGGAAGAAAGGACATGTGGAAATGTAGGGTTTGTTCAAATAAAGATAAAATAAAAATATAATAAAATTATTGTCCTTTTTATTACACTGCCAATTTTACAAAAAAAATAAACATTAAACAGTTCTAAGGCAGGAAAATATATTTTACTAATAATTTTACAATACTTTAGTAGTGCTTTTGATTAGTGAAAATCCTCATCAGCTACAATATGATAACAGAAAAGAACAAAAATTCTAAAGAACACCCTAGTTTTTTAAAATAATATAAACATTGTTGCTATATTATTTGAGGATTTTCACTAATCGAAAGCGCTACTAAAGTATTGTAAAATTATTAGTAAAATATATTTTCCTGCCTTAGAGCTGTTTAATGTTTATTTTTAAATAAAAATATCTTCAGTTAGATGCAAGTAATGCAATGTTGTTTTGTGTAAATTTATATACAGTATATTATTATTTATGATTATTTATCATTTTATTCATTATTATTATTTATTCATTTTATTTGAAATAAAATTATTTGATTGAAACTGTTTTGTTTGGAATTTTTATACTAGTTATACCAGCAACATGGGAAGGTTCCAGGAAGAACTGCACGTGTGCACTTCATCCTCATTTAGGTGAAGGTCAGCATTCGCGGTGCTAAGATAAGAGAAATGATGATTAGAACGAAAACAATTATAAATACGGAAATATTTCCGTATTATTTACATAACTTAATAAGAGCAAATAATGACCACAGAGTAATATATACAGAGTGCTCACTTCCATTGGTTGCTATGTTAACTTCAAATTCTATTATTTACATAACTTAAGATAATAAGAGCAAATAATGACTATTATAAAATAAACATCGATAAATTCTTTTGAAATCAAAGCATTTATAAAATCAAATTTAGCTATGATATTAAAATAATTACAAAATATATTTTATATAAAACCTAAATTCATTAACTTGAAATACAGAAAATCAAATACTAAGAGTATTTGAAGATACTTTTGCTTGTGTTGCAATGCAAATAGTAACTTTTTTTAATTAAATGTAAATATATTTAAAAACATCTCCGAACTATGAAATTTATTTTTTTATCAATTTTTTCTTCATTTCAAATTAAAACTAATTTTTTTTTAAGTCCCAGAAATATAAAGCGTAATGTTAAAACTTAGTCATTAATTTCTTTATACTTTTTCAATTTCATATTTTATCATTAATTAAATGTAAATATATTTAAAAACATTTCCGAACTATGAAATTTATTTTTTTATCAATTTTTTCCTCATTTCAAATTAAAACTAATTTTTTTTTAAGTCCCAGAAATATAAAGTGTAATGTTAAAACTTAGTCATTAATTTCTTTATACTTTTTCAATTTCATATTTTATCACAATGAATGGCATAAATTATATAAAAAACATATATTCAGGAAAGGGGAGCTGGTGTGTCAGTTGCCATGCCCCCTTTTCTGATGTTGCTGGAAAAACACTTCAAAGTTTTATTTATAAAATTCTATACTAGATTTCTTATATAAAAAAATTATACATATATATATATACTTATCTTTAAAAGGTTATAAGAGACGAAAATAAAGCAGAATGTTTGTCAATAAACCAAACAAACCGTAGCAGTATCTGTGTGGGAGTCCAATTATGCTCAACCATAAACAATTATCTAGCCTTTGTCAAAGATTATTCAGAAACAGCTTAGAGTAAAGATATAATAGAATCAATGAATATTGGATGAAAAATATGACTGAATTTTACAATTCAATATAATGTGGAAAAATTAGAATAAATGTAAATTTTCTTTTAAAATATAACAAATTAAGAATATAAATTATACATATATATACTTATCTTTAAAAGGTTATAAGAGACGAAAATAAAGCAGAATGTTTATATCAATAAACCAAACAAACCGTAGCAGTATCTGTGTAGGAGTCCAATTATGCTCAACCATAAACAATTATCTAGCCTTTGTCAAAGATTATTCAGAAACAGCTTACAGAGTAAAGATATAATAGAATCAATGAATATTGGATGAAAAATGTGACTGAATTTTACAATTCAATATAACGTGGAAAAATTAGAATAAATGTAAATTTTCTTTTAAAATATAACAAATTAAGAATATATAAATAACAGAGGGGATAGAGAATAAAACACCCAAAAATTATTTCATTTTACCTAAAAATAATTTTTTTAGTTGAAAAATGATGTATACAGAATTAAAGTAATTTAGAGGGCCAAAATTGAATTTTTTTTTACACAATCGGAAACTATATGATAAAAGGACTTTATCCTGAAAATTTCAAGCACCTAACCTTAAAAATAACGAAATTATTGCAATTTATAAAAATATGTAAATTTTTAATAAAATTATGAAAAAATGCTGGGGTATTAGATTTGCATCAAAGTGTAATATCTAAATTTGTAATTTTGAAAAAGTAAGATTTGAAAAATTTAAATTTTTTATTTTTTAATGGTTATAACAGTTATGCCAAGTATTTTTTCATTTAATATAGCTTTCTAATATGGTCACAGAAGTGAGGAAATTTTTTCGATAATTATGAATATATAACAGTTCGTAAGTATTTAATAACGAAATGCTTTGCAAAATATGTTGGTATTGTCCTATTTCATTGTTGACTTTTAAAATTTTAATCTCATCATAATAGCACTTAAACACTCAAATATAAAGTTTGCAGGGCCCTTTTGAATTTTTAATATAAATCATATACAAATACATAGTTTTACGAATTGTGATTAATATAATGTTTTTTTTTATCAGATAAAAATTTTCATCTATTTAAAAATTTGTTTTAAAAATTTATTTGGAGATTTGATAACTAATTTTTTTTCAACAAATCTACAATAATTATCAAAATCGTAGTTATGCTAAGTTTCTAAATGCTGTTTTGAGAGAGATCTATTAAATCCATTGGTTGATTGTAGTTTTTATCTGGAATTATGGTTTTTTTTTTTTTTTTAAATTTTTAAATTTTAAATTATTAATTATTATTATTAATATTTTTTTTTTACAATTATAAAATTCTCATTTCCTGTTTTTAAATGGATGTTCAAAACTTTTATCCAATTTTTTATTCTGTTAATCTGAAATACTAGTATAATATCATTTGATTTAATAAAGAATATAAAATTAGTTTTAAAATAAGTTCATTTGAATACAGTTCTTTAAAATATAACTGCTTAAGACTTAATACTAAACAAATAACTGGCGTATGTACTGTACGTCAAAAACGTTAGTATTGTATGGTAGTTGATTAAAGAAAATGCTTTAAACTGCAGAAAGTGCTATATAGTTATTCGTCATCTGAATACTTAACTTTTTGTTAAAGTTGCATGTTACTTACTATACAGCATTTGTTCATGACAAGTTTATATAATAAGTTAAATTTAACAATACTAATTTGAAAATTAATACAATTAAAAATATGTATATAATAAGCTATCAAAGTAAATAAGACATTGTATTAAAACTAAATTATTACAATAGTGTCCTTTTTGTTATAATTGTTTAAGAGAATTATCTAAGCAAATTGATGTTGGCTATATGGTCATATGATAAATGAGTTTGATGTGGGTCCTACACAACCCAGTTTTTCATGAATTCTTACCTAGTCTGTTGAACCCCATATTTTGACATTTCATCATGGATATTGGCCAATCTGCAATGGATTTATAATGTTTCTGGCAGTGACCACTTTTAAAGTAGGATATATGACTTAATAAAAAACAAAAAACCTAACCTGAGCAAATTATCTATCATCAAAATATAAGCTGACCTTTAGGTACATCTCTAAAAATTAAGAAAATAATCTTGTATAGGTGTAAAGCAGCCATTCTCAACTTGCGGCCTGCCAAGTTTTTGTGGGGGGCCTGGAACGCATAGTCATGAATTTAGTGAAAGCACCAAATTCTTCTCTCACATGCAAAAAAAAAAATTCTGATATTAAAATAAAATTTTTTTAGATTGGAAAAATTAGAATTTTCCTAAGTTGCTAGCTTCTTCCTGATGCACTTGTAAAATTTTTTTTTCACGTGACACAACCAGTTATGACTGCTGATATAGCATGTTGCGGCTTGCTTAATGTAGCAGACAAATGTAAGTGGCCCCAGAAAAAAAAAATTTTTAGAATCGCTGCTGTAAAGTGATTCTAATGTTCCCACAATTCCTTACTGTTTAGAGAAATCATAGATATAGTGATCCTGTTCTCATAATGCTTTTCTTCCTACTGTAGATCTGGCCTATTACTTTGAACACTAAACTATTCCCATTCTTTATTCTAAACTAAGAAACAGTTTTGAACTTATCTACTATTTTTAGGCATAAATCTTAAATGAAATTATGATTTAAATTATTTCTCTCTCTATAAGTTCACTTGCATAACCATTGCAATAGATCTCTATTTTTCTCATTCCTTTTAGTGTCCAATTCTCTTTCTTATCTGAGTTGTATTTCATTCTAGCACAGTGTTTCTCAGTTTTTTGCTGCATAGCCCAACATATTTGCTTGTAATGACAGTGACCCAAATATTTATAATTTTACAAATATTTGAACTAATTTTGTACCCCCATTAAAAATTTAACATTGCTCAATATTGGATTGCAATCCATAAGTTGAGAAATGCTACTCTAGAATAGTCTCTAGTTGTTTGTTTTATAAAAACTCCCAAATTATTTTTGAATATAATCTGAAGACAATAATTAAAGTATCAAAGTCAAAATAAAAAATAAAGATGCTCAATATTTATGGGATGTTGCCTGAGGCCTTATACAAAATTAAATTTTACAGTATTTTTTGTTGTTTTACAATTTAAAATTTATCTGCTTAAAATCTGCAGACCCTACTTCTGCATATCTATAAATCTGCAATTGCACTTAAAATATTGGCCAGAAAAACTATTCAAATTAAATATTTCTGTTGAAACTGAACCTATTAAATGGTTCAATTTGAAATATAAAGTATTTGCATTTGTTTGCAGTTAAGTACTTTGGTAAAAAAGAAATAAAAATTATTTTACTCAAAATCAAGAATTTGGCTTTTCATTTTTGATATTTCATATTGTTAAATAATCTATTTAACTTCATATTTTTTTTATATAAATGGTTCTGAAATAAGTTTGATTTAAAATAACACCAAATACTTATTCTAATTAAATAAGTTTTTATTTGATTTGAAAATTTTTTGTTTAGTATTGAATTTGAGTTAATAGAACAGAAAGCTAAATATATTATCTTAGTAATCATTTTTCATTTCAATTGTATTTTTTTTGTATATCTAAATTTCTTCTAGTTTAAAAACACTTCAACTTATCAAAGTTTGAGTAAGCTGATTTTTGATAGTTTTATTTAAAATTTTACTGCATTTTTTATAACAAGAATATATGTAGAAAATATAAAACTTACAAAATGCTGGTTTATGATATTGAATATCCAGTGTTAGAAATTGACAGTGTTATCAATTTTTGAATTTTATCTTGCAGCTTTAATTTTTTTTAAACTGTTTTAAATTTTAAGATGCATCACATTGTACATAATTTAGATTACTACAGTATATTATCTTAGTAATCATTTTTCATTTAAATTGTATTTTTTTTGTATATCTAAATTTCTTCTGGTTTAAAAACACTTCAACTTATCAAAATTTGAGTAAGCTGATTTTTGATAGTTTTATTTAAAATTTTACTGCATTTTTTATAACTTAAGAATATATGTAGAAAATATAAAACTTTCAATATCATAAACCAGCATTTTGTATATCCAGTGTTAGAAATTGACTGTTATCAATTTTTGAATTTTATCTTGCAGCTTTAATTTTTTTTTAAACTGTTTTAAATTTTAAGATGCATCACATTGTACATAATTTAGATTACTATTTTGGTTTAAAAAGAAAACCTAATAGTATAGTATACTAATTACAGTACTTAAACTTCATCCAGTAATATTTTAAAGTGAAATGAATAAAACTACTGTATCTGATGTGATCTACATGTTTGTGTATTTAACAATTGCTGCATTTTGTTCAGGAGTTGAAATAAACTAAGTTTTACTTTCTAGGCATTTGATTAGAGGGATAATTAAAATACATGTGCAAACATCCCACTTTGGTTATTTGTATCAGAATGAAGTGTATTTTTAATAATAATTTTCAGATAACATTTCAATTTAAAATTTTATGATTTAATATTTTCACTAATTTAAATCTCAATTTTAATATTGTTGAGATTATATTGTGCCAATTTTAACTGAATCTTAAATTGTAAAAATTGTGATTTCTCATTTAATTTTTGGGAACATTTTTAAAATATTTGTAAATGTATTATTTAAATCTTAACTTATTTTTTAAAAAATGCATATTTGTGTAAATTTGTCTGCATAATTTTTTCTGAATTTATTATAGTATTTTGAAATTTGTTAGCCAAATTTAGGCATTAAAAAAACTCGTAAATATGAGAAAAGTACTGTTATTTTTCATACTTAGTGAAAAAATATCTGTCTACTTAAGTACCATTATTTTTGTCTTCCATATTTTGAAAGGCCGGATGGCCGCGTGGTAAAGCTTTGGCTTACCACCCTGGAGGATCCGGGTCTCACATCTCCAGTTTTTCAGGAGGGGTCCGGGCTCGGCCCGTTGAACCCCATTCTTCAACCATCCGGTTGACCTCATCATGGGTGTTGGCCAGCCTGTGATGGGCTCTATAAGTGGCCGCCGCCAGATACAGAATATGAGGATATTCTAGCTTAATTAACCTAACCTAATCGTCGGCCGGATGGCCGCGTGGTAAAGCTTCGGCCGGATGGCCGCGTGGTAAAGCTTCGGCTTACCACCCTGGAGGATCCGGGTCCCACACCTCCAAATTTTCAGGAGGGGTCCGGGCCCGGCCTGTTGAACCCCATCCTTCAACCAGTGCTGGCCAGTCTGTGATGGGAGCTATAAATGGCCGCCGCCAGATACAGAATATCCTATGAGGATATGACGGCGTAATAAAACTAACCTAACCTAACTAACCAAAGATTATATCCGGGCCGCCAGATACAGAATATCCCATGAGGATATGGCGGCGTAATAAAACCAATCCATATTTTGAAAATTCTGATGGCAAAATATCGAAATAACACTAATCTCTCATTCAGTAACCATAGCTTTTTGAATTGAATCAAACTTCATTAAAATGAGAAGTGTTAGAATAGAACTTATAATTTGAGCAGTTAATCGGTATAAAATTTTTTATTCGAAAAAATATTTCAATTATGTTGCAAAATATATCTTGATTCACGACTGAACTATAAAAGTTGTGGAGTATATGGTACATAATCATCATATTTTTTAGGGAGTAAACGTATAGAAAAGAATATAATAGGGATCTTTTTCCTGTACATTTTTTACATCCCTTTCCAATCAGAGAATTCTAAGGGGAATGATTTCTCTGATGGAAAGGATCCGGTCCCTTCACGGGTGTGGATGCAGCCTATGGTTGGTTCAAACCATAGGCTGCATCCACACCCGTGAAGGGACAGCTATAAAACAGTGTATTTAAATGTTGCAAAATATATGCCTATTTGTAATGTAGCTATATTGTTCTCTGCTCCGAATCTGACGTCATTAACACGTTACAGGATGCGCAATAGCACACCTTGTATATTTCCACCATGGCCCAATATTTCGTTAAATTTTGATCACGTGGGTATATTGTTCTCTGCTCCGAATCTGACGTCATTAACACGTCACAGGATGCGTAATAGCACACCTTGTATATTTCCACCATGGCCCAATATTTCGTTAAATTTTGATCACGTGATTATAAAATATATATTTTATCATCTCAATAATTTAATATTTCGATATTTTATTTCCCAGAATAACAAATTATAGAATAATATATCATTTTTAAATTTTAAAATATTAATATTAAATTTAACTAATAGGGACTATTTTCCTTGTGTAGAAATACAACAATGGTAGTGATTTACTGTCAGGTTATCTTGAGATCGGAAGAGCCACCACAATGGTAGTGATTTACTGTCAGGTTATCTTGAAATAGACTATAATCGGGAATCGGAGTATCGCGTTTTTTTGTTAACAGATGGCGCTACTTCTTAATATAATGATTCTAAATTGCAGGGCAAATTTAAATTCTACTACAGGGTCGGCCTGTGGCAAAGTGTAACAGATCAATATTTGGCCGGACTCTATGTGTATTCTTATTCCATTGAGTTTGTCGACATGTTAAAAGCATTAGATTACAACCTAGAAGATTTGGCTTCCTACCTCCAGAATATTTTGAATCTGTGTTGGACTAGATGAACCCAAACTTCATCTGAGGACCGCTATCTTCATAGTTGTTTCTATTCTTATTCCATTGAGTTTGTCGACATGTTAAAAGCATTAGATTGAAGATTTGGCTTCCTACCTCCAGAATTTTTTAGGAGTCTGTGTTGGACTAGATGAACCCAAACTTCATCTGAGGACCGCTATCTTCATAGTTGTTGGCGACCCATCGCTTAAAGAAATACTTTAAATATAAAAAAGAAATTAAGATATACAATAATTTTCAATTGTAATCGTACAATTTATTAGATATTCATCTGTCAAGTGTCATACATATGAAATTATATAAAATCAAGGCTACTAACAGGAAATAATAATAATAGACGAATAAGGTCGAAAACGTCTTTAGTAATAAATATAATTATTTCCTGGTAATAGACTTGATTTTATGTAATTTTACAATCCAGGATTGTGATATGTATAGGTCATATTTATGAGTTCTTGAAATTGCTCTTGGCAACTTATCTGAATTTTAATTGTGCCAAAATACATGAAATCATATTAGTTAATTTTTACAAAGTTCATGAACTTTGTAAAAATTATTACTACTAGATTACTACTGCTAGATTACTATGAAACATAAACGAAACCTGAAAATTTATTGTATTTTAATTTTTCTTAACTACTACTAGATTACTATGAAACATAAACGAAACCTGAAAATTTATTGTATTTTAATTTTTCTTAATATTTTTCTGAATAAGAAATTTTTATATCTTAGAAGTAAAAACTAGATAAACACAATGCTTTAAATAATAATACGGCTGACGCGATAATAGATTCGTATCCACAATATGCTAAGTAAGGCTGAGTGCTAACTCTGTAAATAATGATGGCTGACGCGATAATAGATTCGTATCCACAATATGCTAAGTAAGGCTGAGTGCTAACTCTTGAAAGGACTGCAGAAGTCGGTCGAATTGGTCGCGTGTAAACGCTTCGGCTTTCCACTCTGGAGGACCCTGGCTGAGTGCTAACTCAAGTCAAGGCTGAGTGCTAACTCTGTCGGCGTACCACGCAGGAGGACCTGGGTTCGCGTCCCGGGTCTGGGCCCGGATTTTTTCGGGGTACTGGGCCCGGCCCGGTGATCCCCGTCCTTCATAATCCGGCCCACCTCCACGGGTGTGGATGCAGCCAGTGCTTGGAACTGGCCCCGCCCCCTTAGTAATCTTCCCGATTGGAAAGGGGGCGTAAAATATGTTTATAAAAAAATATGCTAAGTAATAGCATTCGACTGTGGTGGTTCCAGATGAAAAATCGGTTAGATATAGTACGGTTCTTTACAAAAAAAATCCTCTGAAGTGACGAAATGTTTGTGAGACCGATTTCGATCTGAGTCCAGTTTTATCCAAATGATGATTTCTGCCTAACTATTATGGAATTTCTGGATAAACAAAATAACCCACAAAGAATGATGAGACCTTGACGATATTTTGTGGCTTAAAGTGAAAAAAAATATTTATAAATTTCACTAACTAATATCACCCGGCAGAAAATTTTATAAGCAAAAGCATTTAACACTTTAAGCTTGGAAACGAAAAATGTCAGAAATTTTTACTCACATAAATCTTTATTAAAAGTTTATAATTTTTACAATAACTTAACAAATACATTTAAAAAAATATTCTTTAACATAAAATAATTTCTAATTGTAAAATAAGTTTTATTTTTTGAAAATAATAAAGCAGTTCCTTTTCTTACGTCAAGCGTCCGAAATTCGGTGACCATCGTATGAAAGTGGAGAGAAATCTATTTCCTCCGGGGATATCCGGGCTCTTGCATTAGATCCCATTCCTCAGCTTTCTAAATATCGAATGGTATGGCTGGGGTGGGAGACAGCGGGTTTAATAAGCCAGTTTTGATTCGGTCGCGAAGGGGTCCAGTTTTATCCAAATGGTGATTTCTGCCTAGCTCTTATGGAATTTCTGGATAAACAAAAAACCCACAAAGAAGGATGAGACCTTGACGATATTTTGTGGCTTAAAGTGAAAAAAAAAAAATATTTATAAATTTCACTAATATCACCCGGCAGAAAATTTTATAAGCAAAAGCATTTAACACTTTAAGCTTGGAAACGAAAAATGTCAGAAATTTTTACTCCCATAAATCTTTATTAAAAGTTTATAATTTTTACAATAACTTAACAAATACATTTAAAAAAATATTCTTTAACATAAAATAATTTCTAATTGTAAAATAAGTTTTATTTTTTGAAAATAATAAAGCAGTTCCTTTTCTTACGTAATTGAAGGGTTTGGTACAAAAACCAGTTAAGTCCACTTTTGATTGAAAATGAGTTATTGTATAAATCATATATAAAAACACAGTGATAACTTATGATTCAATGGGTCCAGTTTTATCCAAATGGTGATTTCTGCCTAGCTCTTATGGAATTTCTGGATAAACAAAAAACCCACAAAGAAGGATGAGACCTTGACGATATTTTGTGGCTTAAAGTGAAAAAAAAAAAATATTTATAAATTTCACTAATATCACCCGGCAGAAAATTTTATAAGCAAAAGCATTTAACACTTTAAGCTTGGAAACGAAAAATGTCAGAAATTTTTACTCCCATAAATCTTTATTAAAAGTTTATAATTTTTACAATAACTTAACAAATACATTTAAAAAAATATTCTTTAACATAAAATAATTTCTAATTGTAAAATAAGTTTTATTTTTTGAAAATAATAAAGCAGTTCCTTTTCTTACATAATTGAAGGGTTTGGTGCAAAAACCAGTTAAGTCCACTTTTGGTTGAAAATGAGTTATTGTATAAATCATATATAAAAACACAGTGATAACTTATGATTCAAGTTTGGTTTATATTTTGTTATCATATTATTTACGTCCTCTTTCACAAGTCGTAAGTCAAATTTTATATATGATGCAAAAACCAGGTAAGTCCAAATACATATTCATATTCTCGAAATGTGCTTTTTTGTGACTTAACTGGTTCTAGCACCAAACCCTTCAATTGAAGTAGTTCAAAAGAATATCCAAATTAACGTCAAAAATTTAAATCTTCGTTATTTTTAAACGAATTAATTAACAGGGTTATTTATTTAAAATTCGATTTTAAGGTCTGCTTACACAGGCTAATTTTATAAAAATAAATCAAATATTTCAAAAAATTATTAGAGCCTTTCGAAGTTTGAAAGTCCGCCATTTTAAAATAGGTATAAGACAAAGTTAAATACAGTAATGCCCGTTGACATTTCTTCTGATGGCAAAACATCGTTACCGAATTTGATTATATTTTTCTAATTAGTTCTAATGTTATTAGTGGGGACACATAAAGAATATGATGTTTCGTCGGCCGGATTGGCCAAGTGGAAACGCTTCGGCTTTCCGCTCTGGAGGACCCGGGTTCAAGTGTCAGGTCCCACCCCTTGAAAATATTTATCATGGGGTCCGGGCCCGATCCATCGATTCCCGTCCTCCACAATCCGGTTGACCCCTCCGCAGGGGTGGGCAGCATGTGGAAGGATACCGAATTTGATTATAATTTTCTAATTAGTTCTAATGTTATTAGTGGGGACACATAAAGAATTTGATGTTTCGTCGGCCGGATTGGCCAAGTGGAAACGCTTCGGCTTTCCACTCTGGAGGACCCGGGTTCGAGTCTCGGGTCCCACCCCTTGAAAATATTTATCATGGGGTCCGGGCCCGGCCCGTCGATCCCCGTCCTCCACAATCCGGCTGACCCCTCCGCAGGGCTAGGCAACCTGAGGAAGGGCTTTTTTCGCCCCACCACTTAGTGTTCTCCCTGAATGAAAAGTGGCGTCATCTGTTGACAAAAAATGGACTGCAGAAGAAATTAATTTATTTTCCTTATTGTATACGAAATAATTGCTCGCAATTTTAAGATAGTTTTGAAATAAAAAAAATCGCCATTCTATGCAGTCATATTCATAATAGAAAAGGGGAGATCAAACGAATAATTAGTATATTTATATTTCTGACGATTAAGAATTGCTAATGATTCTTCCCGTTCCCATTTTACTAAAACCAAATCTAATGTCCCCGAATAGTACTGATCTTCATCATCTCGACTTTAGATTTTAAGATGTTTTATCGACTTAAAATCTATTTGCTTGATTTGTTTGGATAACTCTGTTGGAATCCGAATATAGTAAATCTGATCAGATTCAAGATTAAGGTAGAACGATCATCAGGATTTACAATATTAACCATCTTTAGAATATTTTAAATTAAAATAGTCTATCGATTATCCTGACTTGCAGGAATGGGTGATTTAGTCTGAACTTCATACGCTGCTAAACGAGATGGTACAGAACTAGATGACGACGACGACTGACTCCGTCCCAATAACGTATGATTGCCATCGTAGTTAGTTGTCTGATGCCAAGGAACTTTGCCTTTACAGCTAAAAGTAGCCGAAGTCACGGTATTAGAATCCATAAGGGCCTGTTGACCTAACCAATTGATCAGTCTTTCCTTTCGAGTTTGAGAATCTGTTTCTTCGATCGCTGAATCCTGATATAGTGAAATACATCTGCAAGCTTCCCGAATGGATATCACGCAGCAAGCGACAGAAAATAAGCAATCCAACGTGGCCACCACTACCAAAATACCATTTAGAATAACTGCAGGACCCTTCAGATTTACTTCTCCGAAAGTGGAGAGTTTGTTTCCCTCACTGTCCACAAAATAACTGCTGGGACTGTTTAAATCGTTTACTAGTCCTGTTGCCGAAAAGACGATAACCATTCCCGTAGCAGCCATGCTCAAGATAGATAGGCAGAGGAACGATACGACGTGAACAGAACTGGAAGGTCTTTTAGCAGCTATGATAGCAAATATACCAGTCACCAACACCACCATACCGCACCACATGCCTCCTCCCAGCAACGATAACGATGCATCCACCACAATTGCTATAGAACCAAAGATGAAGAGCAGAATGGACATCAAAATTTTTGCCATTCCTAATCCCATTGCCAGTTGACGGGGAAAGAATCTTCCACGCTCTTCCATCTCATCAGATCGCTGCAGTCCAGTAGGAGGTGCATTAAAAGGCCCATAAAGATTGTCCTGAAGCATTTTTTTATCTGTTTCCATTCTGGATGAACAGATTAAAGTTATCCAAATTACCCTGCAAAGTATAAAAACATAAACTTAGTTGGAACAATAGAGAGATATATATCTACGTGATTATGATTAAATAAAATCTCCCATCAAAATTAATGATGAAAATAAAAATTGCATTGCTTTCAATATTTCATTAAAATCGATTTATATTCTTTGCACAGATGAAATAAGCATGAAATTATAGATTTTATGCGAAATATGTTATACGATATTAAGCGCATTTTATAATAACAATTTATTGAAACTAATACAATTTAATAACGTTCAGAATTGTTTATCGTTTGTTTATCAGAGCAAATAAATGCGTATAGATAATTACGCTATTGAACTATCAAATAAAAGTGCACTGACACACTTATACACTGCAAAACTTGAATGATAAACTAGTAGAGAAGCTCCTTGAATTGTTTTTTAAATGAGCGCTATATGTTTTTAAATTTTTTAATTCAATTTTTAAGCAATTCGTTTTAAAAATCTTAGAGGTATATTTTATCATTGTTTTATGTGAAATCTGGCAGAATTTTTTTAAATTTAAACCGACCCCAACAAATCTAAAAATTGTTGCAAGTTACAAATTTCATACGTCATTAAGCAGTTAACAGAGGTTACAAATTTTCTACTGTTAAAGGAAAAAAAAAAGGAACAATTTCAGAATAAGTTATCGAATTCTTGACTTCATCGAATATTCTTGTTTGCATTTAAAGTTAAAAAAGTTATTTATAGAATTTACAATTGAGTAAACAGAATTTTATGCAGATGTGCTTCCGCTTGCTTAAAATAAGTTTTTTTTGTTTACAAATTTATTACGATATGGATCCGTTGATGAGGAAGTAGCCTAAATAGCCACTTTTTCGATTCACCAATACTTGAAGAGTTAACCCAGTATTCTACTTAGAGGTTAGTAGTAAATAATATCCGTTTGTTTCGGTGTAATAACCGGATAATCTGAAATAGCATCGGATGACCTTCGAAAAAATCAAATTAAAAAAATTCGGATGGTAAGAAGAGCGTATGAAGCAACAAAAATAAAGATGCAAATTATTCGATCATGCAATCGTATCGACTCTGCAATTAATTTTTTAATTATGGCATGTTTTTAATCATTCTTCCAAATTCAAATATTTAGCATCAAAGTTTTAATTCAATACATAGTCTTAAAGTAATTTGACAAGTTGGTTAGATTATAGACGTCGATGCGACTTTGATAATTTGGTATCGGTATACATGAAAAAGTTAAAATTAATCGCCATTTATACGAAGATGATTATTATTGATGACTAATAATAAATACCATCACTTCACTATTGTAATTATTTTACTATATTTGAGTTGCTTCAATTTATATTAAAAGTTATATAGTAGCAAAAATTTAATTTTAACTTGGAAACTACGTTATTACATTAGATTAAAGATAATTATGCCTTAAGTTTATACCTATCGCTTCAATTTATTATCATCATCGTTTTGTACGGTAAAATTCTTTTAAAAAGTGAAAAATTGGAGAAATACTATTCCCCAATTTTTATTTCCTGAATATTATTTGTTTAATTTATATTAATATATATATATATATTTTTTAAAGCCTCACCTTCGGAAAATTGTTTGAAAATATGCTCAAAGAAAAATGCAATCATAATTTGAAATCAGTGATTCTTATTTTATAACTTTATAACAAAATGAAAAACACGAGAAAATATCACAAAGATTATCTTTGTTTATTGATATATGTTAATGATTGTTTGCCTTTATAAATTTAAGAAAATGCGTTGAAATTATTCAGAAAGAGTAAATAAAGCAATGTTAATCCACTCGAATGAAATTACATCATATTGCATTCATTCAATTTGATTATTTCCTATGGCCCAAAGCACCGGAAGATTACAGCATAGGGACATGACTCGCCTGAGACATCGGCAATCAAACTAATGACGTGATGTAAGAATATTCTCATCTTACAACAGATATACATTTATCGATACTTCATCAGTATGGCTATAAAATATTCACAACATCCAATATATTAAATTATTACTTGAGAAACTAATGAATATTCAAATAATATTTTTCACTTGTAAAATATTCTCTTGCACCGATCAGATATTTTGTAAACATTACTGATAACACTGTTTATGGGACCTTAAAACGATTAAAAATCGATTTTTCGTAATCACTTGCGCCTGGAATTGTAAAATAATTTTTAATCGAAACTAATTCAATGTTTTTCAGAAAATTAAGATGCGTAAAGCAATTATTTTAATTTCTGCACAAAAATATATTTTTAACTCAAAATTATAGAGAAAAATTTTAGTTTTATTATAAATCATTTTTTAATCTAATGAAGATTTAATGATTTTTAATTTCTATAATAATTCCTGATGTATTTAGAGGATTAATTTCTCTTCTACAAGCTGGAAGATCATTTTATAAATTCTGATTGAGACTTCATTATCGATCCCTGTTTCCTTATAAATGAATCAGATAAACTTTATTTAAAACTATTTGTTAAAACTACATCATCGAAATAATTTTCCTATAAAAATATTATATTTTATACTACATATTAAAATATTAACCGGAAAATGTTATATACAGTGTATCCAAAAGCAAATATTTATCGTTTTAATATAGATGAATAAAATATTTTCTTGTAGGAATCAAAATAAATATCGATTATTCTCTAGATCAGGGGTTCTTAACTGGGGGTATGGGAACCAAATGTTGCCAAAATTGTCTATAGATGAATAAAATATTTTCTTGTAGGAATCAAATATCGATTATTCTCTAGATCAGGGGTTCTTAACTGGGGGTATGGGAACCAAATGCTGGGATATGGAACTCGATCTCTAAAGTACAGTAAATGGCGGCCGGATGGCTGAGTGGTGACGCTGCCACGCAGGAGGACCCGGGTCTGGTCTTGGATATTTTCGATGGTGAAGGAGCGGGCCCGGTCCGATGATCCCCCGCCTTCACCATCCGGCCCCCTCCATGGGTATGAGTGCAGCCCGTGATTGGAACTGGCCCCTTAGTAATCTCCCTGTCTAACGCTGCCACGCAGGAGGACCCGGGTCTGGTCTTGGATTTTTTCGATGGTAAAGGAGCGGGCCCGGTCCGATGATCCCCCTCCTTCACCATCCGGCCCCCCTCCATGGGTATGAGTGCAGCCCGTGATTGGAACTGGCCCCTTAGTAATCTCCCTGATTTGGAAAGGGGCCTAAAATATGCAAGAAAAAGTACAGTAAATTCAATCTGTTGACATATTTGGAGGCCATATTGGCAAATAATATAAAGAATGGTGATGATTATTTCGACAGTCAACTGAAGGGATATGAGACCATTGGACAATTCATTGAGGGTCTGGAATCATTAAAAATTTAAAAACCCCTGCTCTAGATGATAATGATAAATAAAAGTAAAAAATGATTTAATTCATATTCCCTGATCTTAAATTTTATATCATTAAAAAAATTACATTTAATAGCAGAACATCGAAAATAATTTAGTTTCTTCACAAGATGTTATAGTTGTGTATATATATTCTTTGAACTAGTTGATAAAGATACAATCAACAACTTGGCTTTTGAGCCTGTTTTGGACACAAATTGGCCTGTATATTATGATAAATCCATTAAATACAAAAAATTCAAATTTTTAGATTATTAGCACTTCTGCATTTCTATAAAATTAGTTGCAAGCCGGATTGAATGACTTCAGACACTCCAAGCCATTCAATCTTATTTTGATATTACCTTTCTAGTGAAAAATTGTCAGTTGAATCAAACCTCAATAAAATTCAATATTTCTGATGTTTGAAAGAAAATAAAATTATCAAAGATCCATCAGGAAAACTGGAATAATACTATAATGGTCATTAATTTTTTTCTTTGACAACAATTAAGTAACTTTGTTATCTAATTACAGTATTATTCCACTTTTCCTGATAAATATTATTTATTGAATAATCATTTTTAGATACAGAATATTACTGAATGAATAATGAGTACATAATAAGGGAAGTTATATTGGTTACTTGAAATATTATTTGTTCTAATAAAATATTTAAAAATCATTTAATTCGTATAAATAATTTTCAGAGAAATATAAGATTTGTCTACTTATCCGCTTATCCTCGAACTCCAAATGGAGTTTTGATTATGAAAATGATTTATTGATTTAATACAAAAAATTTAAACTATAGGATAAAACTTAATCAAATCTATCCAAGTAAAACTTTATTTTTTGTATATTTAATAAATTTTAAATCGTTTCTTACATATTAAAATGTCAAATCTTTTTTTTATTGGAAGAAAGAAATAATTCTCTATTGGCAATTTTATTACTGCAATTCGTATTTTTGTATGCTTAAGTCTATTATTCAAAATTGTTTAAGATTATTTTGTTTTTTTCTGTTTGCATCAAACTTGATTTTTTGGAAGAATTTGAGAGTGTAGTTTACATTTATGATTTTCTGCGTGGTGTTTGCTTTTGTGCAATTTTACGCCGCTTTCCATTTTACTAAGTTGCGGGGGCATTCTAGTTCCCATCACGGATCGCCCACTCTCATGATGGGGTCAGCTATCAGGTGGAGGATGGAGTTGAACAGGTCAGGCTCGGATCCCTCCTGGAAAAAAATCTGGAGGTGTTGAAGTTGGGAATTGAATCCGGATCCTCCAGGATGGAAGCACAGCACGCTTCCTCCGCAGCCGTCGGGCTGATCTTTTCGAGTAGATTGATTGTTTAATAAGCTCCAGTTGGAAAGTGACATAAAATAACAAAAAAAGAAGAATCTTCACATGATATACTGTATTTTTCATATTCAGATAGTTAACAGTATGAAAATGCTTCGGTTTTCCATCTTGAAGACTCATGTGAAAATATTCAGTGTGCGAAGATTCTTTTTTTGTTATTTATATCAATTTTACAACCAGAAAATTTTTTAAGGAGGATTTTGGCCTAATTCGTTTATTCCCATTTTTCACCTGACGGCTGAACCCATTACAGGTGTGAACGGCTCGTAATGGACATTGAATATCCAGCCTCTAGTAACCTCCGATTGAAAAAAATGGTATAAAGTAAAGAAGAAAATATATCACTATATATCTTATTGTGATATACACTACAGATCCGTTTTTTTTCACGCGAGAATAAAACGATTACAGACTTTTCTTTTCATTGTTATTCTGCTCCTCTTTTCAACTGGAGATTACTAACGGTGGGGATATTTCAATATCACCCTCATCGTCAGTTAAAAATGTTCAGCTTGCCAGACCTAGATCCCTCTCAAAAAATCTGGAAGTGTGGAAGTGCTTGGTTGAATGTTCGCTTACCATCTGGAGGATCCGGATTCAAATCCCGGTTCCATCTTTCCAAATTTTTTTCACAAGACATATGAATCCAACTCATTGAATCCTAATGATGCCGCCACATGGATCTAATAGACTCTGGAATAGTATCATCGCTTCAAATATCGGTAAAAATATAAGAGAGAGTCAGACAGATCCAATAAAAATTTTTTTAAATTTTTAATTAATTAAAAATATAATTTTAAAATATTAATTAACTTGTAAGATATAAATAATAATAATTGAACAGTAAATAATTTAAATAATCTTTAATAAAAATTCTCAACAACAGATGGTAGTAACATACAAATTTATAAGGAAAATTTATTATAATGAAACAAAATATAAAATCAATTTTTGATCTATCTGGACTTAAAATAGACGACCTAAGGAATAGAGAAATTTAAAAAATATTCCTAATAATTTAGAAAAATTCGAAGAAAAAATGAATTACGTCCAATACAACTGGATTTAAGCAACTTTGAATATATGTACAATGGTAATCATATTTGTATTTACTTTTAGATTTATATTTCTTAAAATAACGTTGAGATAAATTAAATGATACCAGAATAGAATAAATAATGTTTAAAAGTTTTTAGTTTATGAGACACAAGCACTGTTTAAAAAATGAAGAAAAACATGGCGAATTTTATTTAAAAATGCTAAAACTACTCTCTATTTTTTCGATGCTAATTTAAATATATAAACGAAAAATATGGTGAAGTAAACAGTTTCTTATTCTTTCAAATTAAATTTAAAATGTTTTCGTTTCCCTTCAATATTAATATAATTTTGTTGTTCTAAAATGTTTAGTTCTCATACGAGTCTCCTTATAGATATATTTTGTTATCATTTTATATGTAAAAGTTATTGATAAAATATTTTTTATTTTAATAATATATGCTGAAAACATACTTTATCTTACAGGAAACATAAACTAACATATTTTAATTATAAAGTACACTTTTTATTTTTTTTTATTTAATATAGTTTATGCCTTATTTTTAAACAAATAAATTTGGTTGCATAGAATAATAAAACGTTTCTCAAAATTTCGAAATGTACAGTTTGATAACCTTATAAAGTAGAATATATATATATTGGAATTTTCTCAGAATCCATAAATATTTATCGTTTTAAGCGAGTTTCTCATTATTGACACGCACTAATGTGTTTCGTATGTTCTTATGGATCAGAGAAATCGTTAGTAAAACATTTTCGATTATATTGACAGTAGACGTAAAATAAAAATCGATAAATTAGTTTGACGATTAATTAATTAAAATCTGTTTATTTATTTAGGAATCTTTTCTGAATATTATCACGTTTAGAAAATTTTATATAATAAATATTTAAATGAAGAATAATCATTTATTTAATATCGGTAATGAAAGGTTTTAATAATATTACCGATTTATTATTAAATTTACAATTCAGATAGTGAAAATTGGTAAATTTTGGAGAATACAGTACATATAAAAAATGAAATTTTAAAGCTGGAGAAATTTATACGTTTTATTCCGTGATTTCTGCTTTATCTAACGTCCAAATGTCTAGAGATAGTCATAAGTCTATCCATAATACCAGAAACGACTAAAATTTATAAAAATGCTATATAAATAAGTATATATATATCTACTATTATAGGAATTATTACTGTGCAGTTCTGATTGCCAATATTTTGTTTAACATTCATAAACTGAGAAAAATATTGCACATTTTTCATTACAGATAGTGATGAAATGTGAAGATTGGATATTTCTGTCTTGGACTGAGAAATTACTTTTTTGAAAGTTCTTGATCTGTTTTAGTGGTGGTGTATCACAAAGACAGAAGGATTTATGATTGAAATAAAAAAAAATCGATGTCTTCTACACTAAAACATACAGAATATATGTTTTTAAAACATTTCATAAATTGTGGGTCATCTAGAATCAGTTTGGCTCTATCACAAATCTTTTTTTCTGGACTAGTTTTAGTTATAATTTGATAATAGTCGACTATTAATATTGAATATGGTGTTTAATAATAACAAAATCAGTTAAAAAATATATTAACGCCTTTAAAAATTTTTATCAACGAAGATTCATTAATACTTACTTGGCTAGAGGTCATCCCTATAACCAATAAAATGCTTAATCTCGTTTCTATATTTAATAATAATTTTATTTTTGCACCATTGATTCTGCGTCAGTCAGGCTGGAAGCCGTTAAAATAAATCGTCGCAACTTCTG
>AYEL01062698.1:0-24615 GCA_000484575.1 Olivierus martensii
AGGACCTTCGAACCGATGGTGGCAGCTTAAAGAGGTTTGACTGTACTAAGTTTAGAAATATAAGATAGTAAAATCAAGTTTATAGATATTTCTGCTTTTATATCTAAAAATATAGTAAAACATAAGCTCTTTATGGCAAAATCAAGTATTTATTAAGTAATATTTTTGGTTATTTTTAAATTTTATCATCCTCAGATCATATATAGACATACCTCACTTTATGATGCTTCACTAATATGGCAGTTCATAATTATATTTCATGTTTTTTATATCTCAAAATGACATTTTTATCTCAAATTGTCATTTTTATATCTCAAAATGAAAATTATTTGCAAAATAATATTTATAATAGATATATAAAGCATAAATTAGCACATAGATGAGCTGGGCCTGGAGCCATTCTGAAAAACTGAAGATGCGAGACCCAGAATTGAATTTGGATCCTCCAAATATGAAAATATTTTAAAACTGCTATCTGACTTTTTTAGGTCTAACATTATTGTGCAATTAATAAATAATAGTGTAAGTATTCCACTTTGAAACTTTTGCTTCTGCTTTTGTCAACTTTTACTGATTTGTATTATTTATTTTTTTAACATGTAGCTTTGTAAATAATGTTGTTTAATAGTTCTTGGTGTACCGAAGAGGGTATAGAAGTACCAAAAACGTTTGAATACATTTTGTTTTCTGTGAAGATAGTCTACTGCTGCTCATTTAAGTGCTTACTAAAAAATATGAATTAATGTAAATATGTTTTAGGCTTTTATATACGTTAACTAATGAAAAAAGACTGATTTGATTTATGGCAGTAGTCTAAACATAATTGCTGCAATAATGAAGTATGCCTGTATTCTAACAATTGTTAAAGAATCAAACATTTCATATGAAATTTAAAACTAAGATCAAACTTTACACTTTTTTAAAAAAATATGATATGCAATCAATTTTACAATTTTTTTTATATTTCATAAAAGGAATATTATTATAAAATATTACAGTCCTGTATGTTTAATATATTTTTTTTTAAGAAAATGTATAGTGTGATCTTAATTTTAAAAAAATCTATCATCCATTTGATAAATTTAAGAGAGGTAAATAAGCTCAAAATACATTTTCATCTACAAATGGGCTAAAAATAAAGTAATACCATTACAACAACTGACTGCTTATTGAATTTCCAATTATAGTTAACTGAAGAGTGATTAATGCTCACTTTTAAATAAACATTCTCTATTCCCTATTATATCTGCAGTTTTTCTCCATATCTATATCTTAAAATTACTATATGTTAATTTAATCATTTATTATTGAAATGAGTAATTTTTACAATTGTTTATCATAATATAGATATTTTTTATTTATATTGAAAATATATTTATGAAAATAGTATTGCATATTGAAAAAATATAAATTAATGCATTTTCTATTTGTATTATAAATTATAAAATAGTAAAATAATTATTTCTGAATCCCAAAAATATTTGTTAACCTAAACCTTACCTGATCATTTATTAGAAAACAAATTCTGTAGAATTACCTGTAAAATGCTTGTCACTGATGGTTACATATAAACTTCTACATAATAAGAAATCTTTCAATTTATATTTTTGAACCAAATTTCACTTACCCATAAATTGGACATCATGTTAAAACCCTTAATAAGATTTACATAAAAAAATTACACAAATTGAAAAAAAAAAAAAATAGGCTAAAACAAAAAAAAAAAAAACATTTAAATACAATTAATTCACAGTTATTGCAATCTAAAAAAAAAAAAAAAAACATTTAAATACAATTAATTCACAGTTATTGCAATTACTATTTGGCAATACTATTGTTCAGCTGATGTTTCATTTATTTAATTATAAGTACACATTATATTAAAACTTTTAATATAACAAAAGCAAGAATAAATTATACAAATTGAAACTTATTAAAAATATATGCCATGATAGAAAAAATAATGAATACTATATGAGTTTCTAGTTACTGCAATGATAAATTTGTGATTTAATTATCTAGATGTTACACTTGTTTTACTCACACATTAAATATAAAAACTGCTTGATAGGAAATAAATTGAGGTAATGTAGCAAAATAGACCAAATATTGAAGCAATCAATATAAAACAAAACAAAATTATATTAGACAGAAAATAATATAAAATGAAGAAATTTCCTATATTCATAAAAATGTTAATCTAGAGCTATTATATAATATTTTTATAAATAGGAAATTCCTTAGTTTTATATATATATAAAATTGGCTTTATTATAAAAACTTTAAAATTCCATTTATTCAATTCCTATTTCTAACACTCAGGTAGAAATAACACTGCCTGAATGTTAGAAATAGAAATTTGTATCATTGGAAGATAGTGGACTTTCAAATATTAAAAATTTATTTATTCCTTTGAAAAATATCAGTTTTTTTATTTTGAAAAATAGAAAATTGATAAAATTTGTTCCTTTTATTAAAAATGTTTCAGTATTTAGTCCTCATGAAAAACATGTTTGATATAAGTTATTAATATACTAATTTTAATTACAGATTTAAATAGTGAGTAAAAGATGTAATTCATCAAATTATGCTTAGAATTATTAAAGAAATGTATTTAATGTAAATTATCTATATAGTCTGTAATATTATTAATAAATATAATAGAATGTTGATTATCTGAACTAACTGGGACCAAGATTATTTGGTTAATCAAATAGTTCACGTAATCAAACATATATGAGATTATCCATTTTATACAAAAATAAATATAATTAAGCCTACAATTAAATTATTTTACAAAGATTATCATCAGTGTATTTAAATATGATATATAAAAAAAAATAATCATTCAGGAAATGGTTTGTAAAATTTGATTTATCTACTATGCATTTACTGATACTTTTGATCATGTAGAATATATGGGATGCTTTTTTTACAGTCAATTTTGGGCATCAAATTTATGCTCCCAGCAATCATGCATGATGGTTGGCTTTCCACTTTTGTCAGTTACAATAAAATTTTTGTTGCATGTTTTAATTCTGATTTTTATGGTTTAAATTTTGTTAAATATTTTTATTGAGGGTTCAGAAATGGACACCTTTAATATTTTTTTGATATTTTCTGTTGAACAAACACTTCAATAAAATCGTGTACTCTATCTAGATTGATGGTGTCCTGTACTCTATCTAGTTTTCTCTTAGTATTGTATCATGACATTTCAATGCTATAAATCTGCAATTTTATTTCAGTGTCCTTATTTATTCCAATAGTGAAATGAATTTGAAAAATTTTTTAAATTATAAAACATGCTAATACACGAATATTGGGAAGTCAGCTTATACACAATTATATGAAGTAAATATGAACATTCTTATGTATCTGTGTATTTTTTATAATAAAATCAGAGAAGAGTTAGATATTTGTAAGGAAAAGCTATGATGTATTCTGTGATTAAAAGATACACTAGCAACATAAAAAGGGCATAATCCAGCTGCCTCATGCTTTTGGTCCTATTTGTGTAATATATGATATTTAAATAACACTTAGAAAAATATTAATTTATGAATAATCAAAAATACAGGAAATCCCTGACTTAAGTAGATCTATTCTTATATAAATTTAATTTCAGTTAACAAGCCAGATCTGAAACTACTGCCCCTTCTGAAGAAACTGAAGATGTAGGACTCAGAAATTAAATCCGAATCCTCAAAGATCGTAAATGACTTCTTTACCATATGACTTGTGCACTTATTCTTTAATATAATTATTTTTTAATGTTAAGTCTTTGTGATCCACTAGTACTGTATAACATGCTCCAATCTATGTAGATTTCTTTTGCATATGGTTTTGCAGAACAATCCATTTACATAAATTAGGGACTGCCTGTATCTATATATTTTTAATAATAGAATTAGAAAGATTATAGATATTTGTTAGGAATAAATATAGCAAATTTTACAACTGATACAATATGATCAAGAAGACAAATTTGAATTTATAAAATATTTCATTTTTAATGGATTCATGTACAAATGGCATCTGCTTATAAAGATTGTTTCCTATCAAAATTTCTCTGTTTACAGATGAGTATATAAACAATAATAAAAAATTATAATCAATTGATGAAATATCCTAAGCAAACAAGTGTAACAATAAAAGTATACATATTGAAAACATTATAATTGCATATTTTGTTTGTAATCAAATTATATTACTATGGATTAAAAATTTAATAAGATAATTATTGAAAACAATATCACTGTGCATAATTATTGTTTACTGATATTATTTTCTTATATCATATCTTTCAATTTAAGAGCATTTTCTCAAGTCATTTTAAATTAAACACAGTACTTATAAATCTCAGCAATGATTAACAATTTTTAATAATTTCTAATTATCATATGCATCTTCCTAATTTAAAATTTAATTCTGTATTTTTTATTTTTTATTTAAATATTAGTGTTTGCAAGATCTTAACATAATCTGCATATTTAGATTTCTATTTTATTGTTATTATTTATTAATTAAAATGTTAATATGATAAATTAATTTAATAAAAGATGTAAAATATTTTTTATTAATATAAGTATAAAAGTATTGAAAGATTAATAGGTTAGGTAGTATTCTATGATGCATAATGGAGTATGCAATATGGATTCTACCGTGGTGCCATATCCACGAGAGGTTTATAATTTGGGGCAGCACATAAGGGCCCATCTGTGAGGACTACTTCTACATAGTGTGGAATATGAAAGAAGTTGTGACTATAATTGGAGATCTTCATATTCCACACTATGTAGAAGAAGTCCTCACATATGTGCCCTTATATGCTGTCCCAAATTGTAAACCTCTCGGAGTGTGCAATGTTCTTCACTTCTATCAAACTTGTTATAATGAAATCAATCAGAGGAAAAGAAATGAAATAAAATTTGAAATAAATTATAAAACAATTCTCTGCATGTATAAAAGTACAAAAATTAATCTTAGCAGCTCAAATTCAAGCAAAAGATTGATATATTTATTATTTGCTAAAGATCTTTCAGCTAAAAGAAGCCATCTTTAGTAACATCCATCAAAATGACTTACAAATAGAACAAGCAATAATTTAAATCTTTAGTAAATAATAAATATATCAATTTTTCACTTGAATTTGAGCTGTTGTTAAGATTTATTTTTGTATAAGAAGAAGCAAAAAGAATTTGGAATTTTTTTATTTGAAGTAAAAGAATATATAAAAGTTTTTAAACAAAAATTTATTTTAATTTTTTAAATGAAATTATTATTTATTTAAAATTTTGATTTGATTTATATTAATCAATCATTCATCTTTTAAACTTAATTAATTGGTAAATTATTTCAAACTCCTTTCTATTATTATGTTTCACTACCTTTATAAGATTTTCAATTTGCTCAGCAGATAGAGGTGGTACTTCTTGACTAGGAACTGGTGAAGGAGTTGGTCTACCAGATGTATCTGGTGAACGTTCTTGTGAACCCGTAAACCATGGTGTTTCTAGCTGTAAATTTCCACCTGAATCAATTAAATATAAATTTATTTTTGTTTATATGCTTACTATAATAAATATTTTAGATATACATTTATAACATTTTATTTTTAGTAAATTACTATGAATATACTGTATACTCAAAATCAGTTTAAATAAGATAATTAAATTAGTTAAAAATTCTAGTTTAATTATTAATTAATAGATGGCGCACACTCATTAATTTAATATTTAATAAATATTCTAATTATGAGATGGTGCTAAAATTAGTTTAAATTATTTCAAATCATTAAAATTTCTGTTAAGATTTTCAAGGGATAAAATTTGGCAAGATAATTAGGTTCATTATACTCAAAATATTTTTAATCTATTATAAAGAATTATAACTAAGATGATGTAGATTAAATTGAAAACTTTTCTGAATAAATTATCCTCAATTATGAGAAAAAAATATAAATAATATTTCAATTACTGATGACAATTTTCTTGAAAAACAAGATGAATTTGATATTTAATCCCCATATGCATTGATTTTTGGTAATATGCAATTCAGTATTTGCTAATACATAATTGCTTGTCCTATAATGTATGCTATTTTCTGATACTTAATGGATTATTTTTAATAAATAATTAAAAATTCTTTTAACTGATATCTAATTACTATTGATTTTATGATTTTTTTAAATGTCAGATTTTAATAAAATTGGTTGATATACAATGTGTATTTGCTTGGAAGAAATAATAAATATCAATGCTATAATAAAATATTTTATATTATAAGGGTTCAATTAGCACAGTAGTTAATAGCAATAATTAATGTTACACCTGCTGCAGTCTATATAATCTACAAGAAACATAAGCCTTTAAAGTAGGCATAAAATCACAAAAATAAATTTATTTAAAACGTTTTCGATCTGTTTATTGACCTGCTTCAGTAAAATTTGTTCTAATTTACACAAAAATTAGAACAACATTTAAAAGAAGGCAGTTACATAGAATTAGAACAAAGATAAACATTTAAATTATTAATATATACATAACATAACATCGTACACAACATTTATTTTAAAACACTGTCTTTTTTTTAAATTTTAATATTGGTACATTTTCAACAAAGTTCTTTTTTTAAAAATATTGTAGTAACATATTTTCATCAGTCGAATTCTTCATATGGCGGTGGGGTGGTGGGATCACACAGCAGTACTTTTTACACCAGTATATCGCAAAGTCAGATGGTGTTGCATGCCACCCATCTCCACGATGTTGGGAGATCTTCTGGGCTGTTGTCATTCAGTAAATCATAAGTGAGCTTCTGTTTTTCTATCTCCATGGCCTCTAAAGTTGGTATCACATAGCATTGGTCAACTTGGCAGACTATAGTCGCTTCTTCCCATTTAACATCTATATCATAAGTGTAGGTCGCCTGCACTAATACAGTAGTTAAATTACCTTTATAGATATTATTTTTATGCTCTGCTATTCTTTTTTTCAAGTTCTGTTTGGTTCCTCCCAAATGGAGCTTGAAAAAAGGGGGTCAATAAGTGTTGTTGTGCACAGGTATTATATACACGCCTGATCTTCTAAGGTGGTCTATACGATCTTTGTCATTGCAGAGTACTGAAAAAAAATTGTTCTATTTCTTTTGTACACAGGAGTGATATCAGAATTTGTTGCAACCTTTCTTATGAAATTGGCAGTTGTAAGATCATAGTTGAGGACATGTCTTCGGTTGGTGTCAGAGGAGCGTGCCTGAGCTGAGGTAGTGTTCTGGGTATTAGGATGCATTCGTTCTAGGGTCTGGCTAATTTGGGTCCATAGCCCCTGTAATTGGTTATATGTGTACCTACCCTCTCATATGGGGCCCACCTTGTTGTGGCGAGAGGGGTTACTGGCCGTCACTATGCCTGTATCTGTTTTGCAGTCGGGCTGATACGTCCATGGTGACAGGGACTGACTAAGTGGCTCATAGAGTCTGGTGGTGTCCAGGCGAAAGTCGCCCCCACACTATGTCTGGCTTGAGCGGGGGTTGGTGTGCTCAGCGGCTTGTCGAAAGGGTTCGCCCTCGCCCAAGTAGACGGCCGCGGGGCCTTTTAGCCGGATGACCGCCACAGACCTCGTTTGACTTTCACCCTTGCCCAAGTAGACGGCCGCGGGGCCTTTTAGCCGGATGACCGCCACAGACCTCGTTTGACTTTCTATAGAGTGGTCCTGCAGCAACATCCCGGTCGGCCTAGGAACAATGCCCTGCCTCGGCTCCCGGGTGGCTGTCCCTAGTGAAGAAATTCCTATAGGGTCGGTAGAGCCTGGCTGCTCCCACCCCTCGCCGGTGGGCGCTCTGTGGTTCGTCATGCGACCGTCCGAGTTCCTGCGGGTCGGGATTAAGAATTGGCCCGTCGTATGCTCTGCATGAGGTACGAGTCCTCTAAAAAGGTCCCAAATCCCAAGGTGGCATACTGTGCCGACGGGATGAATGGTGGAGGGATAGAAGCCATAACGGTGTCCACCCGAGAGTTGGCCAAACTCGGGCTGTAGGAGATTTCTTCTCCAGGCTGGGGGAAGTTCGCTTCCCTAGGGAATCACAAAACCTCAGGGAGTTGATCCGAGTAATATTCGGCCACGGCAAGGCACCAGAGCCCAGCCATTGCATGGCGTCGGTCAATATCGTCCTCATGGTGGGCCACAAGTCTGGCGTGGACAGTGAGCTGCATCGGAGATTGAACCGGGGGAGATTCTCGCCCTTTCTCGGTTGTTCATGACCTCTGAGGGGTGGTCTGCGCTTCGTGTGTGCATCCCTCCACTAGGAGCGATACAAGTCTAAGACCTAGGTGTTTTTTTGAGTTGCTTGCACGGTCACTAGATGAACTAATGAACCGTCTTGCTCCATTCATGATTATTCTGTGGTTCGGGAGACACTTGTGGTCTCTCCCTATTGGGAAGACCTTCCGCCGTTGTATCAAAGTCTCAGTTGGGAAGTTTGTTGATTTGTGTGAGCGGTACTTTGTACTGTCTCATCTTGGCTATGGTTTCGATTGCTTTAGCAACTCTGGGCGCAAGGGGGGCGAGGTTGAAGGATCTTCAGCCTGGCAGGCCTACTGGATCAGTGTGGCCCCCTTGCTGAAGTGGCGCAGAGGTGGGGTTCCCTTCCCCGCCGACAGCTCAGGCGATGATTAAAGCCGAATTCCATCTCGCAGAAGGATCCCTGTTTTGCGAAAAGCGGAGCAGGGCCATGTTGCCTTTTTAGGCACCACGTCTATGAACTATATGAGCCTATGAGCCTATGTGTACCTATATTTTTTAGCTTGTTCCACAATATAATTAAACTCTTCACATCGATCATTATAATCCATACAGTGAGTGTGCGCTCTTCGAAATAAGGCCCGAAAGGTAGAGAGTTTATACTCCCTCGTTGGTATCTCCACCTTGTTGTGGTGAGGGAGCTTGTGTGTTCCAAGGATCCTGAGAGCTATACCAGCGGTAGCTTTGCTACTGGTAGAGGTCCATGCCGGACAAGTCGAAGGTAAGGGGCCAGACTAAGACAGCGCCCTACCCAAACTAAGGTGTGTGGTATCGTGCTGAGAGTTGAGTGGTACTGGGGTAACAAAAGATGCAGTGTCTCTAGCGATCCCTTCAGGGCACCTGATGAAACTTTGTCATAGCTTGATGCGCTCATTTATATTTATATGAATGAGTTCACCTGTCAGTGGCTCACTCGGCTTTTGGATGGGTTACTCTTGGGCAGGAGATTCGTTTGAGGGTTATCCCTGTGAAGAACCTACCCAAGCTTATGAAGTTGGCTTATCACACTGCAGATACTCATATGCAGGATACGAACCAACTTTTGGCTTGACTACAAGTATTCAATCTGGGGTTTAAGATTGAAAACAGGAGGGTCTTGGGTCGTAGTAAGGATGCTAAAGGACAGTGGTTAATTCTGATGGTTGATCTTGCTTCGGCAAAGGCCATCAAAGTGGCCAATTTTAAGGCCTTTTCTGGGGTCAATCAAGGGACCTTTAAGGTACTTTCGGATCCTAATTCCAAGTCTGTGAGATTGATAGCTTCGGTGATTGCTCCTGCAAAGGGGCATGAACAGGTCGGGCTCACCGATAAGGATCAGGCTTCCAGGGGTACCACTGGTCCTTCCGATGCCCAGTCAATGTAGGAGGGCATGGATCTTTGCCCACCTTAAGTACCTGTAATGTCATGGGTCTGAGGGTGATTCAGATCAACCTCCAACACTCACAAGCCGCTTCCGCCCTTTTGGGTCGGCTGTTTGTGGGGGCTGTTATGACCTTGCTCTTATTCAAGAGCCGTGGCACTATAAGGGCCGAATATGGGGCTTCACTGTAAGGAAGGTGAGTTGTTTTCTTTTACTTCTTTAATTTCTGATAGTGGTCCTTAGACTTGTGTTTTCACAAGGAATAACATATGTGTTTCACCCATCTGGGATTTCTGTTCTAGGGATCTTACCACTGTTTGGGTGAAACTTGATGAGGGGGATGCTAGTAGGGAATTCATTGTTTCCTTTGCTTATTTCCCTTATGACAAAGATGAACTTCCGCCAACACCTGAGTTTGGTCCATTGGTGGAATTTTGTCAAAACAATTATTTTGATTTATTGGTTGGTGTTAATGCTAACTCTCATCATGTGGTTTGGGGTTGCAAAGACATCAACCGAAGGGTGGAGCACCTATTGGAGTTTCTGATGGGTACTAACCTTTTTATTCTGAATAGGGGTAATGAATCTATCTTTGCTGTTGTTAACAGAAGGGAAGTCATTGACCTAATGTTAGGACTCAGTGTATTTCTGACCTAATTGAGAATTCACATGTGCTTAGTGAGCCACCTTCTTCAGATCACAGATACATTTGCTTTAATTTACAGGGTATGGCACCTAGTCAGGTTATATATAGAGACCCTCGGAGGACTAATTGGGCTTCCTTTAGAGAAGACCTTAAATTTAACCTGGAGGGTATATAGAGCAGATTTTGCTCGGTGGTGGATTTAGAGATGACTGTTGACCAGATTCAACAGGCAATTCTCTTATCCTATCACTAAAATTGTCCTGTCAGGACTGCTCGCTCATCAAGGCGAGTTCCTTGGTGGAATGAACGACTGAGCAGTCTTAGACATAATGTTAGGTGGCTTTTTAATGAAGCTAGGAGGACTGGTGATTGGGACATGTATAAAAGTGCTCTCACTGGTTATAATAAGGCCATTAGAAAGGCTAAAAGGTCTTCCTGGAAATGGTATTGTCAGGGAATTGAGGATATACCTGAGGTATCCAAACTTGTGAAGATAATGTCTAATGGGAATTTTTGCAGGGTTGGTTCTCTTAGGCTGCCTGATGGCAGTATGACTAGTACTTGCAGAGACTCTTTAACGGAACTTTTTGGGTACACTCTCCTGGGTCTATTTTGATTGAGAACTCATCTTCCTTGCAGGTGCAGTCTGACCTTGATGGACATGATTATATGCCACGAGGGATGATTGGCACCTTGTGAGGGGGATGATATAGCCATCTAATGTTAGACTGATTAAAGTGTTTTTAAGCCTTTTAAGTTGGCAGGATCAGATGGCATTTTGCCAGTGTTCTTGCAACAGGGCATTGAGTTCTGGTTTCTTTTCTCTGTCTTTCAGGCCTGTTTGGCTTTTGGGTTACGTTCCATGGTCCTGGAGGCAGGTGAGGGTTTCTTTTATATCTAAGCCTCGGCGTAATTCTTATAACGAGGCTAAGTCTTATCGTCCAATCAGCCTGATGTCCTTTTTATTGAAGACATTAGAGAGGTTAAGTCCCATGAATCTTATATTGGTGTCATAAATGGGTTTAAAATGAAAATCTGTATAAAAAAACCCTTTAGAATTTATTATGTTTGATATCAGGGAGAGATGAAAGCAAGCAATCTGTGGGGAAAATAAAAATTGTAATACTACATATTAATGAGGTAAAAACAAATCATTTATAGGGATAATGAAAATTGCAAGGGATTAATGGAGTCAAAGAGCCATTTGTAGGAAGAGAAAAGTTGCAGTATATTAATTACAAAAAATTAAATCATTTGTGAGGGGAAAAGAAAATGAAAATTTAATATATTGATAAAATTAGAAAGAACATCCATAGGAAAAATTACAATATATTAGTGGGGACAATAGCAAATCTTTTTTTGCAGCAGTACTCATCAATAAAGATGGATTAAAAGAAGAATATATGATAATCTGAAAAAGGACATTCTTTAATTTAGTTATTATTTAAATATTTACATTGAAACATCAGAAAGCCAATTTTAGTAATGATGATGTATTATTATTATTCATTGATCAAATGAATTAAAATGCAAGTATAAGTTTGTACTTATTAATAATATTAAATAAATAAGAGATTATTCAAAATACAATTAATATACATGCTTATAAAAATTTTATTAAAATTATTGAATTAAGTTAGCAACTAAAAATGTTGTTATATTTGATGCTTGATATTTGTAATTATTAACAGTTATATTCAATTATTATACAATAGTTTATTAGAAAAAGCCCCAAAGGGGCAGAAAAAAGTGAATATACTCAAGGAAGAAGGTCTCAAATTATTAAAAAGAAGTGTACAAGCATCAAAAAGAAACATACAAGATTTAAAATCAATTTTTAAAGCTGAAGTATACTTTAACCTCTGAACTTGGAAAAAAATTCACTTCATCAAAAAAAGTATATTCCTCCAGCTAACACAGCTCAGCTACTAAGAAGCAATGAAAGTAGGGATTTAATCATATTTTCCAATTTGGCTGCTTTTTGTTTTTACTTGCTCAGCTGCAGAATATATTTTTAAATTATTCTGACAATTGGAAGGATTTAACCTGTTTAATAATTTTCCTGCTATTTTTAAGTTTAAATCAATAGATTCTTTTCCTATAGCTATACCTTTGATTTTTCAAAAGTTTATCCTCATTCCATATTCTTAATTATTCTTATTTATTTTCTCCAGCATCTTTATAAGTCATTTATCTCCCTTCAATCATAGCTTGGTCATCCACAAACTTTATGACACTGATCATTTCATTTGAGAGTTTATCATTTCTGATTATGGCAAACACATTTTCAGTAGAGTGCTGTTATCATATTATGTATAAAGTCTATAATGAATGTATATTTCTGGCACAGCTTCAATTCACAAAAAATAACATTACTATTTTTCTTTAATTGATGCCTACAAAAAGCAAGGAATGAAAAGCTATAATATTAAAAAAAGTTAGGAAAAAGCAGGCTTCCCTGTCTCACAGCTCTTTCAATTTTAGCTGATTCTATCAAGTCTTCTTGTAAAGACACTGTTGCTGTCTGTTGTTCATACAATGCTAGATCAGCTTAACAAGGAATCCTCAAAATCAGTTTCACTCAAGAGAGGAAATAACTTTATCTAAGAGACAGTGTTGAATGCCTTTTCATAATGTATAAAGCACATGAAAAGTTGATGACTTTGGTAAATCATATTTTCCACAGTATCTTAATATTAAAATAGCATATTGGGTTCAAAGGCCTTTGCAAAAGTCAAATTGGTTATCCTCTAGGTCAGTGTTTCTCAGCACAACTGATACTGGGGACCAATAAAAATTTTAAGCTTATATTGCAGACCACACAAAAAGTTGCATACCAAATTGAAGAAAGTGCAGATTTTTTTTTTAGTAATTCGTGGACTAATTGTCTAAAAAGTTCAGACAGTACTATAAAACAATGGTATATTTTTCAGTAAAATCGTGCACAAGATGCTCCGGTAGAGGGAGAGGAGAAAAAATTTTCAAAAGTTATCCCAAGTAATAGTTTCTGGAGAAATCCTAGTTCTAATTTTCTTTTAGATTAATGCATTATTATCGAAGACTATTCTTTGTGCAAAATTTTAGAAATAATTGGTTAGTTAGTTGCCATATTTGACCGAGATAAATAAGGAAATAAACAGAAAAATTTTAGTGATCCATGAAATTTTACGGACCACTAAAATGTTTCTGTGGACCAGCAATGGTCCGCGGACCACCGGTTGAGAAACACTGCTCTAGATAAGTTTCTATCTTTGTTCTAATTTGGAATTTTGTTATTTTAAGCTATTATATTAACATCCTGAAATTCAGCAAAGTGGAATGTTCAATGATGTTGGCAGTAGTATGAAAATGATTATTGTTGGCAAAAGATGCATTTGTTTTCAACAGTCTCAGCATTTTGTTCAAACAGCAGATTTCAAATAGCTGTGAAGCATCTAACCAAAATGAACACAATTTATTATTCACAGTATTTAAAAACTGGTTATATATAAACAGCATTTTTCCTGATGATAAATTTTGAATTTCTCTTTGGCTGGCAATGTCAGATATTTATATTCTGTATTCTGGAATTAATTTTTTTAAGTGTAAATCTGGATCTATTTTTTATTCTTAGTGAAAATTCATCTGAAAACCATTGCCACACTTTTAGGCCACAAAATTATTATTATTACATGCTGCTTTTTTTTGCCTATGGAAAGCAGATATTTCTATAGGCATCAAAGAATTCCAAAATTGAAGAAGAGAAGGATCTGGTCAGAGTTGAAATAGCTTAACAATGATATAGATAATCTAGGTTTCTCACCACATGCCTATTGGGAATTGTTTTAGTAAATAAATTTTAAATCATCATCACAGATACTCTGATCAAATTTTGTATAAAAAATTTGATCATTTATCAATTAAATTTTTGGAAATAAGCTAAAAGTTTCTATCATCCATAAATATAATAATAATAAACATAGAATATATTAATATACTTGCCCTGTGCAGGAACATCATTAATTTTGTAGTGCATATTTACCAATTGTTCTCCTATACAAAAAATAAGAGGAATGATTTTTCTTATTAAATGCAGTAACTTTTAAATATACTACTATAAAAATAAGAAAAGTGAATTTAAAGAAAAAAATTTTTAAATATCATCATCATTCAGTATTGTATTATATTACAATATGCTTAGTATATTACAATATTTGTGATATATATTAAAGAATGATCATCTTTTCAGTCTACACTTTTCTAAAACAAGTGAATTGTATGCTTCAATGATCATCTGGGTTGTTATAGCCCAACTTTGCCAAAATGATTGGAGATTAGGAGCCAGACAATGATCTGGTGTTGCCTGGGATCCTTAAGATAGCCTCCACCAAATTATATCATGTTGGCTGATCACCATTTTCAATATACATAAGTAATGATAACAAATGTTAAGTATAATGCAATAACTAGAACAGGTAGTGAACAAAAATCATATAAATAGAAGTAAGAATGGAAATTCAATGCTTGGAATATAAACAAATAAGTGAAAGGAAACAAAAATGTTTGTAAATAGAATGTGCAAATACAGGGGATCCATGATATACATCATGGTGATACAGAATTATTTTGCATATATGTTGTTGATTAATTAAGGACAATAAATTTGATATACATTGAAGATATTTCTACTTAAATCATTTGAACAGAATGTAATTATCTATTTCTCTCAAACTTTCTCTTTTCCTTTCTTTATTTAAGTTCATAATTGCATACTGTATATAAAATATACATAAAATGTATCATTCTGCTGAGTTGTGATCATCTGTAATTGTTTTGCTAAAGTAACACAACTTATAAATGATAGTTTGTCTTACTTATAATTTATGACAAAGATTCTTGATCATAAATTATAATTAAGACAAACTATCATTTGTCTTACTTTTTTTCTTGATAAAGAATCCTTTATCAAGAAAAACAAACCAGAAAATCTCAATCTCAACAGCTAGTCATAAAAGTAATAGGAATTTCAGATACAGTTATCAGCAACTTCAAGTGTTTGGGGAGGAGCAATAATAAAAATAAAAATTTTTTATTTCTTTTAATGTTTTGTTAATAATTTCATAGGGTATTTTCAAATTATTATTTAGCAATTACAATAAATTATAGTATATTTTATTATATACTAAACTGTAATAAGTATTTCTTATTCATAAGCCTATACACTTCAGTATATATTTAAATTTTTTACTTGGTCTGAAACATAACTCTCAGATAATACATTAATTCAATGGGAAATCAAAGTCTGATATATATCATTTTGATATAAATCGTGCTTTTATGGAATATAATTACAATATATCAAGGACCCTGTATAAGCTGAATATGTTTTGAGTGATATCTTGAAAGGATGCATTCAAGTATATAGAGAATGATATTATGAGAGTATGGTCTGGAGTAAGAAATAGTGAGTAAGGAAGATATGGTGGAATGTGCTGATGAGTGAAAAAGCAAACAAGTGCACATCAATGTAGATGTATATGAATAGCAAAAGATGAAGAATTGGGAGATAATAAAACTGGAGCTGAAAGAGATGCTTTTTGTAGCTGTAGATAGTTTAACTGAGGATGAGAAAGGAAAGTTATGATATGAACTGAATGATATGCCAGATGAATTCCAAGATAATAAGTGACAGTGGCAGATAATTTTAATGGAGAGAAAGGAAATTAGACACTATGAGTGATAACAGGAAATGACTGCTAAAGTCTGCTAAGAAAAAACTGCTTGTTTCAAACATTTTCTTAAAATATGAGACCATTTATCAATATATCTTAGAGAACTGTGTGAAAGAAATCAGGGAACATTACAGACTTGTGATGGGTGTCAATAAACTGACTAATTAATATGGAGCCTATCCCTCTTTATTAAATATTCCTTGACTTGTGCAAATAATTGAGACTGAAGGTTTTTATGTAACTCAAATTTTATGGAAATCAGAAAAAGAATTTTGAAGCAAAAACTATTAGAGTTATAGATTATTGCAACTAAATCTGTACCATGTTGTTCTTTGAGTGAAAGAAAAATAATGTGAATGGAACAATACCATACCAATAATATGATATTTAAGCTCAAGGGAAAAATTGGCATGATGATTACATTTGTTTGGATTAAAAATTCCCTTATGGTTTGTATTATAAGTTTAAAATCACTTTATGCATTTTCACTATAATGTAATTTTAAAAAGTAAATTAACTTTTTAAATAAAACAAATTTTTGTTTAAAAATTGTCTCATGTAAATGAGACAAGTGTGGATAAACTGCTCCAGTCCCACTCATCAGAGCTCACTAATGAAGAAATACTGGAAATGGAAAACAATATGAAAGATGATGTTTTCCATTTCCAGAAATCAGGAGCCCTTTGTTCCCGAGCTTATCAGCTAAGTCTCAACTGTTTTATTAAAAAAGTTGAAAATCATCAGCCTATCATCCCATGGACTTTAAGAGAGCTAGAGAGTGATGATCCAGACTCACCAGACCTAATTCATTTATCATTGGATTGAAGACTCAGAATTATGTAGTGTTTAGGTATTTATGACATTGTATTAATTAAATTCATTCATCCAACCATTCATTCATTAAAATTTCTTTTGCTCACAGGTATAAAGTTTTCATTTTTTTTAATCCTTCTGAAGAAACCCCTATACCCTATCTCACCCATATTAAATTCAAACTCACTTTATGTGATTTTGTGTTATGCGATTATTTCATTAGAATCAATTAATTGCGTAAAGCGAGGGACACCTGTATTTAGTTTAATTTCTAAAAATATCCTAATGAAAGGAAAACTTGTATATAACAATATAAAATTAAATTTGATTTTTGAATATGATTATATAACCAAATAGCAAACTTCTTCATCATTCTGTTCAAAGAAATCCAAGCAAATCTGATTAAATACAAAGAACATGATTTATAATTGTTTTCTTTGGCTATTAATTGTATATGAAGAAATTGTTTTTGCAAATCAAGTTTTCAACTAATAGTATTATTTAAGCAATCTTAAATATCTAAGGGAAAATGCTTATTGATTATGATTAGAAAAATAAACATGATGAAGCAACCAGAACAAACATACAGTAATAAATAATACTTTGATATATAATGCTTTAATTGAGCAACAGATTTTTCCATCAACATAGTTGTAGTCCCATATCATCAGGGCCAGTGGAAGTGGGTGAGCAAGTTGTGCACTGCATAAAGACACTAAATTACAGGGGCACCAAAAAATTACTGAAAAAATCCATGACAAAAAAATTATTAATTTTTTTAAAAGTAATTAATATTAATACACTAGTGTCACTTTTTTAATTTTGGAAATTAAAAATTTGTTTCTATAACCTAATGTAAATTATTAATCAAAAATCGTATTGTAAATAATAATGTAGTTTCAAAAACTAAATAATTTATTGCAGGGGCACGAAATCAGTTTCTGCCAGTTTCTGCACAAAGGCACCTCATATATCAGTACCAGCACTGCAAATCATTCATCCTCATTGATGCAAATTTTGTTTTCTATGATTTCTTTTTGTCTTTGAAAAGCTTTGAAATCAGTTTTTAAATACAGTTTGTATACCAATTATTAAAAAATAAATAAATATATAATTTATATCTTAAAAACCTTTCTACTATTTTTGGATATAGAAATACAAAAATAATTTGAATTCAATTTAATCTCCTTGATAAATAAATTATTTAAAGTTTTAAATTAAAAAATCAAGTGCCTTTTACATAATAGCAGAAAATTTGATAGATATATCTATAATGATTTTTCCCTGTTATGTTAAAATCAACAAGAAAATTTAACTACTGAAAACGAAAGCAAAATAAATTGTTTTAAATATTTAAGCTAACATTAGAGATAATAATTCTGATGCATCCATCTAAAATAGTAGAACAAAATTTGATAGTGACATTATCATTAACATTGAAGTTTGTTCAATGAAATTTAGAAGTAATTCTTAATATTTGATCAGACAAATCTGATCAAATATTAATTATTATTATATATACATTTGAAAATATTATAAGAGTATTATTATAAATTTTTATCCATATTTAAATAAAACATAATAGTAATATAAACATAATATTTAAGTAAAACAAAGCATTACAGTGCATATTTGAATTATTTTCGTAATTGTCTGAAAAGAACCAAGATTATAAAACATATCATATATACTTATGTATAAGCCATGAAATTTAAAAAAAAAAAAAAAAATTTGAGGAAGTGGTTAGGCATATATATGGAAAAATTAGGCCTTATATGAAATCAAAAGTTGGAAAATTTTTCATTAGCTAGTAAGATTTTCTGGCTGTCATGAAGCATTCCTATCATAGTTTCATGCCAACTGTATGATCTGCTGCATTTATTTCTAACAAAGATTTTATTCAACATTATCTTATTCTTTTGAATTTTTGTAAAAATATTTTGATATGTATAACTGTAAAGTACATAAATTAATATTTTTGTAGGTAGTTAAATATTCGATACCAATTTTCCTGATTTCCTGAGAAAAATTTGTCGGGATTTGGAAATAGGAAAACGAAAAAAATTCCTGGGAACGGGCGGGAAGGAATTCTCGCCCAGAAACACTAATTGGTTCTGATTTTTTGTTAGATATTTTTATTGAAATTCAAAAATGATAAAATTATTAAAAATTTTTTGATAAAACACAACAAGCTTACTTGTCGAATCAAAATAATTTTTTATTAAAATACTTTCAAGTATCTATCCATTACCAGTAAACTAAAGACGCTAGTGTTTTATTTGTATTAACAAAACCAGGACTTGTTTTATTTATTTATTTTTTATATTTTCTGCCAAACAAGTACTTCAATAAAATCATATTGTAGGGAAATGCAACCAGGCACAATGCAACCCACTTAATCCTACTCTCCATCCAGCTCCTCTTAGCATTATGATGTTTTCATGTTATAAATCTGATATTTAGTCTAAGATTCTATATTTATTCTAATAGTGAACAGATTTTAGAAAATTTTTTAAATTATAAAAAAAAATCATCTATTATTTTAATGAATATTATATTGTTCCAATCCTTGAAAGTGTGGGATCAACTTATATATGTTACAGTAAAAGTGATTAATCCAATGATTATGCATAATCACCAGTTATTATGTATAATCACCAACAATTTTGGTAAAAGTGATAAATTGATTTCATATAATGCGAATTTATCACTTTTACTGGTGATTATGCATATTTGCCGGTTTGTAGTGGTAAATAAGATAAATTGTACTTAATTAATCAAATTTACCAGACATTATGCATAATTGCCAGTCTAGGATGGTAAATTTGATTAATAATGCATTTTCATCAAATAATGAAGTAGATCGCTACATTCATTTCATTTATATAAGTTCGACTTTAAGAAAGACAGTCAAAGAAAATACATCTTCCTTGGTTCAAGAAATAATCGCAAACGAAGGTGCAGAAATTAGAGTTGACACCCAGATAAAGATATCTGTAAAACTTGAACATGATTGGCCAAATATTTTTGCATATGACAAAAAAAGAAAGAATATATATCTTATTAAGTTCGAAATCACAAATCAAGTTTTGTTAACAACAGTTGAAAATGAAAAAATCAGGAAATATGACTTAATGGCAAATGAATTGAGAATGATATATAAGTATAAAGTTCAAACGTCTAAAAAACACTACTAGCACTATTTAATGATATATAAGTGCCAAGTAAAGATAATTCCTATGTGATGATTTGTAGTAGTATTGCAACAATTTATCACAAAAATCATATCCGAGCTACTGATTTGCCCTTAAACGTAGAAGCATACATCCAGAAGACTCAGGAAAAACAACTTTGAAAAGACTTGTGGATTTGGCCAGGAAGGTGTGGAAGATGATGTTGAAAACGTATTGAAATTGGCTAAAGATAATCAAAGTTAAAGAGGAATGAATGCTAAGAGCAGGGCCGCATTTTAAAACCTTACTCCTCACAAACAACAATATAAAAACAGCCCAATTATATTTGCAAAATAAAGTACTTATTTTTAAATATTAAATTCATAATTGAAATTGACTTGTTATTTTAGGGCCTCATAATGATGATGCACCTAGGGTCTCCCAAAATAAAAATGTGGCCCTGGCTAAGAGGGTGTTGTAAAAGTGAAACAATAGAACCCTATAATTAAATTATTAATTAAAACAAGAAAGGTGGAAAATTTCATATTTACCAAATTTATGAACCATATTTTGGAAATTAAGCAAAAATCGCTTTAAAAGTAATATATTTAGTGATATTTATCAAACTTACCAAATTCATTTGGAATTATGTAAAATCACTGGTAAAAGTGAGAACTTTAGTGAAATTTATCAAACTTACCAACATGATTGGTGATTATGCATAATAACCGGCGATTATGCATAAGCACCAATTAAGCACTTTTACTGTAACATATACAGGTTTCAAATTTTTACTGATTTTAAACTCTGAAGTCAGGGAGATTGCTTATACATGAGTATATATAGTACTTATAAAAATAATTAAAAAATTTACAAATTCTATAATGAATTAAATGCAAAAATATAAATTTATCCCAAAATATATTTAATTTCATAAAATTTTGATTTATAAAGATAGAAGTTAAATATATCTAATCTAATTTAAAGAAAACAAATATCTATCATTATTATTTTTCTTACCCCAAAGAGGTGATGGTACAATTAACTTTCCAATCATTTCTTCGCTTAAAACATTATCACTAGGAGGTGGAGGACAAACCAGAGATTCAATATAATCATCAGTTGTTTTCATGGCACTTGCAAGATCTGGAGGTTCCATGCGAGGTGTACGCATCATCATGCATAAGGACAATTCTTCTTGCAAAACACTTTCAATATACATCATATCTAGATCACTTACTATTGCTCCATTAATTACCATTATTTCATCCCCTTTCATCAATCCTATAACAGATTAATTTTATTTTAAATATGATTATTCCAATTAAAAAATTTTAGAATAAGTTAAATAATATAATTTATAAGAGAAGCCAAACACAAACCAAATACTACAGCCAAACCTCCCCTACTAGAATAAGTCTGAATTAAATTTTTCTAACAATTTTTAAATTAAAGCTATGGCACCACTATATATTGAGTTAATAATTAATTATTAACTCAATAATTAATAGATGGTGGCGCTATAGCTTTGATTTAAAAATTAATCGTTAGAAAAATCTAATTAGGGGAAGTTTGGCTGTAGTATTTGGTTTAATTTGAAAGTAATTCCCCTAATTAGTGTATATTGGTGCCACATATATTCTGAAGATATTTTGTCCCACTTATTAAAAATATTTTGGCAAGAAATAAATACAGCCATCATTGCAAACATCTTACTAGGGATTAATAATCAAACAATAACCAAATAAAAGGCAAATAATCCTAGCAATGCAAATTAATTTAGAAATAATTGAAAATAATGATTTAATTTAAATCATTAATTTCAGTTATTTTATTTTCACCTAAATATAAAATAATTTATATAAATATAAATTATCTATTTATATTTATATAAATAATTATATACAGGGTCGTGCAGGTAAATCCGGAAAAATCGCAATGTAACTAAAAACGACAAAACTGCAAGAAAAAATAAATTTATTATAAAGAAAACTATATAAAAACATATTTACATTATTTACAATTGCAGTTACTCTATGAAGTTGCCATCTGCTGCTACAACCTTTTCCAGACAGGTCTGGAAACTCTGACACACACGCTTCACCTCCTCTCAGTCTAACAGGTCATGACCTCGACGATGGATACTTTCAGGGAGTCTTTGCTGTTGTGGTGGATTTCGTTGATCTTTGATTTGACAATGCCCCACACGTAGTAGTCGATGGGATTGCAGTCGGGACTTGAGGGAGGCCACAACTTGGGCGACCAATAGTATGGGAGATTGCTGTAAAGCCAGGCCTGGGGTTTCCTTGCCTTGTGGGCTGGGGCCGAGTTCTGCTGGAAGACGTAATCCTTCCCAGCGGCAATTTGGGAAGCCTTGGTTGTCCATCCAAGGCTTCACAACTCTCTCCAACACATCAATGTGTCTGCGGTCACTCTCAGACTTTCCTCGAAGATGTGTGGCGGCATGACGTCACCCTTGCTGCTCAAGAGTCCCAGGACCATGACGGAAGCAGGAAACTTGGTGTGCATGACTGTAGGCACGTCACTGGCATTCTGACACAACCATTGGTCATTTTGGCAGTTGACCTTTCTATCCTGGATAAAGTTCTTTTCATTGGAGAAGAAACAAAGGAATCCGGTGCTGTCATGCTTCAGGTCGTTCAACAGGGCAGCGGCTTTCAGTTTGCGGTCGAACTTGTTCTTCTCGTTATTAGTTCCTCTCAGTTTGCAGTCTTGTTCTTCTTTATTAGTTATATTTAAAAAAGAAAAGTGAAAAGTTAACTAGTCTTATTATAAACATTGTTCTTCTCGGTCAACAGTTGCCGGTTCCTGAGAACAAAGGACTTGTACCCCAAATTCTTCACAGTCCGACTAACAGTTGACCTCGAAACACCCATTTTCTTTTGCCAAGTCAGCCATGCTCCATCCTGGGTCCTGGTCAATCTTCTCCTTCAAATCAGTGACAAATTTGTCACTCCTCTTACAGTCAGACTGCTTTCGATGTTTGACCCGGGCAGGAATGACTTCCTCTATCTCAGACTCCCTGAACCTCTTCACTAGGTCATAAACCTGCGTCTTCTTGTAACCGAACTACTCATTTATTTCCCACGGCAACTTTCCGGCGCGAAGAGACTCGAGTATAGCCACTCTCCAATCGTGCTCTGCACGTGTTGATAATGTGGTGGCCATTTTGTGAATGCCTAGTCTCTACCAAGGTCACTACCGTGTCACAAGCAAGTATAGCCAAATTACCACCCAACCAGAAATAGAGCAAATTCCTGCATTAATTATTTCCGGATTTATCTACACGACCCTGTATATTTAGATAGCTATCTTAAATCACAAAAGATATCATAACTATATTGTGACAAAATTGATTTTGTGATAAAAACAGATGTGAAAAAAATTTCTAAATACTTTCTTTTTGTCTTTAAGAAATATATAAAATAATTAATTTGTATAAAATTCAGTAAGCATGCATGTGTATGTCATCTAGAAATAATCAAAATACATTTACATTTAAAATGGAATAATTTTCATAGTAACGCAAAATATAATTATTTTTCTTTACAGCATTTTAAGAAGTATTTAAATTAATGTACCTAATTTTTCAATTATTTTTAAAATATTGCATAATAAAATTATTCTGAAATAATAAAATAAAAAAAATTAACAAGAAAAACATGCTTAATAGTATTGTTTAAATAAACAGAATAATTGATTCACTTGTTGGATATCATTTAGAAAAGTTAATGATGCTAACAAATAGAAAAAATAATAATAATTTAACAAACTAATGTCTTGATTTTAGCATTTTCATTGATGATACAAAAATAGTACTATAAAAAAAAGTCATTTAATGGATAGGGGGAAAAAACTTTGCAAGTGATTTGGCAATAATACATATGTTTTGTTACAGAATAAACACTTAAACATAAAACATTAAACATTTAATTAATTCATAAAATACTCATTATTTAAAAACAACATAAATAGTGAACTTTCTAAAATCCAGTACTTTAGAATCAAGCATATTTTATGAAAACATCCATTTTAAAATCTGGAAATTTTAATAAAGCAAGGAATCAATCAATTTATCTTTAACTCATTGTCTTCCCTATGGAATTGAACACATTAAAAATTCAATTTTAATAATGTTTATCTTTAATAACTTATTTTTCATTTATCATCTGATAATCTTGTTTATTTCAAGAAATTTCCTGTTTTTTATTACTTTCAATCAAATTTTTATTTAAATCTATGTTCCAATTTCAGTATAACCAATTTCTCAGATTATTAAGTTTATGTCTCAATTTCTTTGCTTTGGGCAATTTCTAATCAATATAACATCATATTACTAATCAAAGCTCATTTACACCAACTGCTTAATCCTATCTGGATATACTAATTTAAAAAACAGCACTACACGCAGTATAGTTACAACTTTTCTTTATTAAACTCTGCACTAACGTTTTCGGTGCTTCCGCACCCTCTTCAGGCACAACACTCACTACAACTGTTACAACACACGAGATCTAAAACACCGTTGCCATAGCAACCCCCTTTACTTTTCTTAGAACGGGCTTTGTTTACATTACGTTTCCAATCC
>AYEL01062714.1:0-13413 GCA_000484575.1 Olivierus martensii
AATTAACATTAATAGTTAATTATTACAAGTTAATATTCTTATAGAATAGAAAGTGGCGTCATCTATTGACAAAAAATATATAGAAACAATCGTTGATATAAACATATATAAAATATTTAAAACAAAAAATGTAAATAACTGAATTTATTGAACAATGTAATGTTGTGATTTTTTTGAACAATGTAAGAGAAAAATAATAATAATAAAATAAATAAATAAAAATAAAAAAAATTATCAAAGCTAAGAATTGAACCAGCGATCACGCAATTAAAAAAGCGAATCTCCAACCACTGCACTACTGACACATTCGAAATATAATTAAATTTTAGATTATATGAACTCAATACGAAACTTCTCGTGCGATTTTCTCGACAATCCTGGAGTAGGTATCACTTTATTACTCACACATTATATTGTCCTAGGGGACTACTACAAGTGTGCAAAATTTCAAAATCAACGTGTTATATGGGGTCAACTATATGTGTTTGGTAGCTTTATTTCTGGGCTTTATATAGACATTTTATATATAATTGAATAATTACACTAATAATTTTATATATTTATAAAAATTAAAATTCATTATGGCATATAAGAAAATATTTTAGTACTTAATTATGAATAGTCGGCTGGATGGCCTCATGGTAAAGTATTCGCTTACCAACTTGGACGATCCGATCCGACACCTCCAGTTTTTCAGGATGGGTCCGGTACTGATCAACATCCATAGTAAGATCAACTGGAATATTGAAGGATAGGATTCAACAGTGAATCCCAATTTTCCAATTGACCCTACTATGGATGTTGATCGGTCTGTGGTGGGTTTTAAAAGTGTACAGATACAGAATATCTCCTATGAGATATGGCAGCTTAACATAACTAATCTAATCTAATTATGAATAAATATTTATCATTAATTTTATTTTCAGAATTGGTATTGCTCTCGATGCTTGGACAATTCCAATAGCAATGGAGACAGAATTAGCATCTTCTATTTCTCAACCAATTCTATTCATTAAGAGCCATTACGCTTATACTAGAAAAACTTTGCAGGAACTTCATCAATTCCATTCAAATGAAGTAGAAAGAAAATTTGTCACTATCAAGTACTGTATATATATTTATAAACTAGATTTATCTGTCAAACATGATGGAAATGAAAATGGAATATTTATAATTTCTTCTATATTGTTTTAATATTTCTGTGATATTTTAATTAATATCAATCTTTCATAGGATATTATTAATTTCATAATCACTGAATTTTCTAAACTTTTTTCTAAATTTGAACTTCTAAACATTTTAAAACATTAATTTTTGTGAAATATATTCTGAAATTAAGTTTCTCAGGAAAAAAATTATGATTTAATTTAAATCCTCAATAAGTTGAATTTTCATAGCAGAGAAATGATGCTATCTATATAAATTTAAATAAATAAATTTTTAAAAATTATTAAAGCCTGATTATTTAACTGTATTTAAGCAATAAATATTTTTTTTTTCTTTGATTTAATTAAAACCACATTGTTAACATTTTTATTTCATATCAATAATATTATTTTTTCTTAATTTATTAATAAAAGATTGTCTAATTATTTACAAAATTGTTTTTTTTTTTTTTAAGAATTTATAGGTTATTTAAAGGTTTAGTTAAGAATTTATAGATTTATTTTTTTAATAATTAGTGTATATTAATTATATTTATATGAGTTAATTGCATTCAATCTGATTGTACAGCACAAGTCAGATTGAATTTCTGAGAGTATTAAAAAACCTAAAAAGTTTTTGAAAATTCTAGAATTGGTAGCAATAATTGCAAAATATTAATAAAAATTATTTCCAAACGAAAATCTCTAAATATTCCGTTTTCATTCATTTTTCCAAATAATAATAATAATAATTCAATAGATCTAGTCAGTGATCTGAAATTCGCGATACGCGTATCATTTATTAAAATCGCGAGGACATATAAGACAATAATTCATAAAAAAATTCACAATCGTTTTTCATGAAATATTTGAAAATCATTTTAAACTTTAAAGTGTTTTAATAAATTGCATAGAAATTTTCAATAAAAGTGTAGGACTATATTTTAAGTTTGAAGTGGAAGTTTTGAAATTTTAAAAATTTTATCATTCACAAACTATTTTATAATTTTGAATGTGAATTAAGGCATTATTAAGAAAATTAAAATACAATTACAGATAATTAAAATAATCAACCCATTCAGACTATTTACTACATATAAAAATATCTCTTTTCTCCATGAAGCATTAATTTTAATTCTAAATGCGCCACCAACAAACTGAAGTTGTCTAAAGTGACTCATCCAATAGAATGAGTTTGAGACCGATGATCTAGGTTAATGATGATTAACAATCTGTCCCTGATAGTTCCTTATTATTTCTATTATTTGATAATTAAATCGGCCAATTGAAGCACTCCTATATCGCTTCAGCAGGCTTTAATTAACTAATCAATAACATATTTTTTAAGTTCAATTAGCTTGCTTTTAAAATTTCACCTAAGTATGGCAAAACGTGTTTGTGGAATGCTAGAACTTGTTTATGTTATAATTAATACTATATTTGATACATTTCTACTGTATATTTAGCATTTACGGTAAATAAATTCAATTAAAAAATTCTCCATCTCCAATTTAACCATTTGTTATCGTAAACTAAGAAGAGAATTATTTTATGCTTTATTTATTTACATTTTATGAGTTTTTTTTATTATTTATGTTAATATTAATGGATTAATATGTAGCTGTAATAAATTTTATTTATTAACATTATATGATTAAGTAATATAAAAATAAAAGATGGACTTCCAACCCTCTTGGAACGATTTATGTCTTTAATATGTATTTCCAATATTTGATTAACGATAGTTTTTGTGCTACCAATTAATATCTTTAACTGAAATTCAATTTTATGTAGATATTTAAGTATAAATTAGCATTTTGTATTGTGTTTGAATAATTTTAATTGTTTGAATGCAAAATAATAATTAAAATAAGAATGAAAAAGTTATAAACAATAAATAATTTAATTATTTAGGAAAACTATTCACATGAATCAATGCGATTTACCTTTTGTTGTTCCAAAAGTATTGTTGATGTTTTGTGGTGAAATTTTCCAAGGAAATCCTCTTTCTCATATGAAACTTATGAGCAGATTGATCATGGTATTTCTTTCAAAGCATTTAGGTAAGTATTTTCATGTTCAAATTTTATACAAGATTTATCTTAGGTGTATAGTTTATAAAACTGCAATTGAAGAGAGTATGCAATATTTTCTTATGCAGTTTTATAAACTATATGTTGCTCTAATTCTTATCATGTCCTCAGGTGTTTTTCGATTGGTTACATTAAGATACATAGATAATAATGCTCAAAGTTTTGAATGATATAGACAACACAAAAAATTTTATTAATTCAAAATGATATTTCTCTTGCTTTAAACGACGCAAATGTTTTAATTTTGTCTTTCAATTATGATAGTATCTGTGATAGTTGCTTTACATATACGAGATATTTGGCAGATAATTTTGGACATCAGATTTGCACGCAATTTTATAACTTGGTTTAAACACGCATTCATTTGTTGATTTGTTGATTATCAACTTTCTGATTTATTTTTTACAAAACACCAAAACATTTACAAAGGATTTTTTAATATATGTTTTTGAAAACCTCTAAATTTAGCATTAACTTAAGTAAAACCACACTTAAAAGAAGATGATAGCATTCTTTACAGAATTTTCGCAATAATGATATTAAAAAGCCACTAAATTTAATACGAAAAACACTATGTTGGCAATGCTATGTAGAAGGCTATTAAAGATTTTAAATGGGTGAAAATAACATCACTGACAAACATGGCCGACTCAGTTCTTAGTCCTAATTTTTGTGTAATAATAATTATCTTGTAACAATAATTATTTTGAAATATAGAATATAAATAAATAATCTGAAAATAATAATAAATTTATTTTTTAAATACGTCATTTTAAAATAATAAAATATGCTGTATCATATTAAAAAAATTTAATAATATTATATAGTCTATTATTTTTTCAGATTTGAATATTAATGAAAATTTTGAAGACTATATTCGAAGAAAATCTTCTCATATAAAAGAAAAGGTTAAAATTTAAACAAATGAAAATTAACTTTGAATGAAGTCAAATGAAAGGACATATAATACATAAGTATTAGGGGAAACTGATTCAAAATAATGCCCTTAGACAAAAACCCGAATTAAATTTAAAATAAGTTGTTATTGGATTAATTTTTTATATATTTTGGAAGATTAGTCTTTCGACTTTAAAATATCTTAAACATTTCGAGGATTATTCACTCGAAATAATAGAAAAAATAAAAATTCGAGATCTATGCAAAGGATCATTTTGACACCCACTTGTCCAAAATGATCCCATAGAGATCATTTTGCCACAGATACTTACAATTAATAAATAATAATGCATTATTTATTCATTGTAAATAAAACAGTAAGTAAAAACACAGCAAAAGCAAGTTTTATTATAGCTACGTAAGATGTTATTCCATATTTATGGAAATAAAAGAAACATCAGCTAACTAAAATTGTGATACCTTAGGTGGCAGATATTGATTTTCATTTAGTCGAAATGGCACATCTCAAAATGCACTGACCTAACCTAACTAGGACATAATCGCCATCTTGTTTGTAGTACAGGAATACCTCGATTACCGTTTCGATTATCGCGATTCTCAGTTAATCGCGGTTTATAATTTGATACCGAAGTTCCAATTATTGCGTTCCAAATTCGAATTATCGCAACTGACTGGTATGAATATGGCTTCATACAGTTATTAGATAATACTGTGTAGCCTATATAAATTAACACTTATATAAAATGTGGCTACCTGGTTTTCTACAACTACACTATAAATTTTCAACACATTTTCTGTTCTTATGTAAGAAACATATGAAAATAGAATTTTATTCCATTCTACTGCCTTAAAAAGTTTAATTTTTTAATTAATTTAGATTTTGTTTGAGAAGTAATATTGAAACAACATTAAGTAAGGACCTACTGTATTTTAAATTTTTTCTGTATACGTACACGCACGCGCGTACACGCACGCGCATGCACGCACGCACACGCACACACAACGGGATTATGTACACGCACACGCACACACAACAGGATAAAATTTTTTTAGCAAAGAACTAAGCACTATACAGAATCTTAGTTTATCTCTTTGCTTTTATCTTAATTTGTACTAAAACTAAGAAAAAATTAAAATATACTCATTTATAATGAGTATTCACCAATGAGATAATGCCTATAATGAGCAAATATTAATTCTAAGTTTAGTCCATGAATTTTTACATATAAAATCTTTTTGCTTATAACAAGCAATTTTCTGAATATAATGAATAAAATTGATCCAAAGAAAAAGTCAAATAATTTTTGTCTTAATTGGTTATAAAAATATCTGAAATATATAAAATATATGAATTATAATATTAAATATCAGTGATATATCTTAGATGAGTTATCTAAATATTTATAAATGTCCAAAATTAATTTCATTGTTATATATTAAGAATGCTTGATCAAAATTAAAATCAAATTAAAAATACAAATTTTGCTAATATTTTCTCCATTTTTATAATTATCAGTTATTCTTACAATATTTCTTTTTATTATAATCTTTAACATAAAAATAATTGTGTGTTTAATCAAAAATTACATCATAAATTATTATATTTCAATTTGAATATCAAATCTTATAAATTATTTGCATAATTATCATATTTATTTGCAAAATATTTTCCCTTATATAATTTTTCTCTCAAAATTTGGAAAAAAAATTAAGAAAACTCCATAACTTTCCCATTTTGATTTTTATTAAAATATATGGCTAGCTATAGACTGATGAGTCAATGCAAAACAGTATAACATTAGTTGCATTTGGCAAAAATAATCATGTGATAATAAGCAAGTTAACACAAACTTATTAGTCAAGAAACAGTTCACCTACATGTATTCTAACTCATTGAGTCTTGTCCTATTTTTACTAATTAGTCTGTGATTAGCCTATAGGTGCTATCAATTATCAGAGAAATTCTAGAAGGAATTTTTTCCTGATTTTGAGTATCCATATAAGCATTATTCAAAATAAATTAAAAAGATAGAAAAGTAAAGCCAAAATCAAAACATGAAGAACAAAAGTTTTGATAGAATAGAAATACAGCTAGTTAGTATGGATTGCCCATTAATGCTAAATGCAAATCAGTATTCTGATTTAGTGATTTATTAATGTATTACAGTGAAACCCCGATTTTGAAACTTTTCAGGGACCGGCCCGAAAAGTCGAACGAGCCGGGAAAACGCACGAAACGGGAACTCTGATGACGTCATAATAAAAAAGTTATATAATTAAAACGTAGGAAGAGGGAAAGTTTTACATTGCATGTATAGGAAAATGCTCGGACTTCCGAAAATAGACGTTTAAAGCGGGAAAGTCGTACGATACGGGAACGCACGAGCGGGGTTTCACTGTATATTTTTTGTATATAGTATACAATATTATCTGTATTAAAAATAAAAAATAACATTATATAAACAATATAAATTTTATGCCGCATGTAATCTATATGTCATGGGAAAATACAATATTTTTTCATATTTTAATATTTTTAAGTCAAATACAAAAAATTTTGTAATTATCCATCACTATATAAAATTGCACTGTATGCAATAATACATACATTGATATAAAATTATACTGTATTGCAGAAATACATAATGAATGGTTCAATAAAAAATGCAGCATAATCTAAATAACATTTAATCAGGCTAAAACTTAAATCAAGATAGTGGAGATTAAGTGGAAATTTCTCAGAAAATTTTTTGCATTATAATTGAAAATTTGTGAAATAAAAACTGGTAATTGGTCTAGTTCAGGGGTCGGCAAACTGCGGCTCGCGAGCCACATGTGGCTCTTTGGGTTCTTAAATATGGCTCTGAAATATAATTCTCGGGAGCCACATGTGGCTCTTTGAGTAACTAATTTTACTTCAGAGCCACATGTGGCTCTGAAGTAAAATTGAAAATGAAAAAAAACTATCATAGTTTCATTCATAAAATTTTTTAAGAATTTTATTCACATAATGGTGATTTCATTTGTTTTATAGATCTAGCAAAACTTCTTTGCACTAAGATGTGCGAAGTGTCATGCCACTCAACGCATTGCCAAAGTGTGTTGCGAAGTGTGGGGATATATAAAGGGAGTGGAGGGGATGATTTATCACTTGATAGGCAGCTCATTGCTCACACTGTTTAAAACCAATGAGAACAATTTTTTGTGCTTTTCTTCATTTAATAAAGAAATACTTAATGTAACTTCTTATAATATTACTTTAAATTTTTTGCTTATTTGTAAAAATATATTTATGGCTCTCGAATAATTTTTAAATTGTTATGATGGACAGGTTTGGCTCTTCTGTCTCAAAAGTTTGCCGACCTCTGGTCTAGTTAATAGTAAACATTATCTAATACAGTATATACAGTAGAATCTTGATTTGATGGACTAATAAGGGGAAAAGATATCTGATAATGGGGAAAGCTCATTTAAGTGAAAAGTGCTTTAAAAATATAGTGTAGTAAATTATATCTTTGATCATTTAACAATTAATTCTTTTACCTTATTCTAGCACTTAGTTTAGGTAAGGTAAAAGAATTCATCGTTTAGAGGTAGAGTAATTTTTGAACATTATTAATTTAACAATTATATCTATCTAAAATTGTATCTATAAAATTAAAATTATATATGTATATTTATATTTGTAAAATATAGATATATATATAAAATTGTTAAATTAGCAAAAGATGTGATTTAAGAAAGCAAAATACAAGTATGATAATATGATTGAAAAATATTGAAAGTGTTATTAATGCTATAGAAACAAAGAATATTCTTTCAAACTCTAAAATTAATTTGCTGCATTTTTTAGAAAATTGTGGAGTAGTTTAACTGTAATATAGAAACTAAAGTGGATTGAATAACTTAAAAAACTTTTTGTAAATAATCAAGTACAGATAGGCCTCGATTAGTGCGACTTATAAAATTGATACCGTTTTTCAGTTAGTGCAAGCAAATATTCGATTAATGCGAGTTGTAAGCATAGACCAATCTTACTAACAAAGCTCCGTCTCCTTTTATGATGTCAATTAACAAATTAGCGTTAATTTTCGGTTAGTAAAACCGGACGAGAAGCAGTCCAAGAACAGGCACTTTGCTTTGAAGGGGTAAAACATCAGAAAGATGGGCTTTTTGCCGTTAACTGTTTAACATTACTGTACTATTATTTAGCTTTGCTATTGTATACATACAGTATAGTACAGAATTTTCTCTTTTAAAAAGTATCGAAATGGATAAAAGGAAGAACACTTTTGATGATAAAACAGGAAACGAAAAAAAGAGAAGTGATTACGCTACAGCAAAAAATGGATGTGATTGAGCGACATAAAAGCATTCTTTGTTAAATTTTTTTAAATAAGGATATCTTTACAAATTTATTTGCCTATTATATTGCTGTACTACCGATATTATTTATTTTCTTTTGTTTATTATCTGATTTCTTTATTTAAAATAAAACTTGTGAAAAAAATTTGTTTTTGTTATCTTTTGGTGTCGTATTCTGCTAATAAACAAATAGAAAACTTGTTAAAAATTTCTCATTGGTTCATTAACTTCGCTTATTAATGCTATCTGGAACTAATTTACTGATTCAATAAAGTTGCAATGCTTAATTGCAAATCGGACTATTCACTCAATTCTCGACCCAGAATTGGCGGCCAGGCGGCGCTCAACTTCCGCTTTCGATTCGCTATTTTGGTTTCGATTTGGCGGTTGGTTTGATGATGGTATGAGATGCAATTCTTGGTAAGTTATTAATTTAGATGATGAACAACGATGTAAAGTATGAAAGTAAATATTTTTTAAACAGTTAGTGTTAAGTTAGTATTGTGGTTATTCATTGTGAGGTTAGCTAATGGCTGGAATCTCACAAAGCAAGAACCAATTACCATATTTTACATATAGCTAATACTTCGAATAGTGCGAGAAATTCGTGGAACCAATTATTCGCACTAATCGAGGCCTATCCTGAATAATTAAAGTATCTTTTCTTGCTTGAAGACTTATTGATGTTAATAACTTGAAGATCTGAAACAGAAGGATATAGTTGTAAAACAGATATGGATATTATAATTATATTTTCCTACTCATAAAATGTAATTATCTAAATAAATATATGCAAATCACTAAGCCATTCCAATCTACTAACCTCCATTGGTAACATTGTATTCCTCTTGTAAAGCAAACTTCTACATGTATTACACATAAATTTCATAGGATAACATTGATTTTCCTTCTATATAATACAATATTGCATATAACATTAATATCATCTGTTGTTTTTAGTAGGAATTTTAAATATTTTTTGAAATCAAATAAAAATCCAAATATTTTGTCCATTAAACCTGAAATTTGTTAAGCAGAGTGTTAAACTGAAGGTCTAATGCAATGGTTCTCAACCTATTTTCTTTTGAGGAACATATTTTAAAATTTGGCAACACATCTAAATATTTTAAATAATAATTTAGATTTAACAATGAATTTTTTATTAATAGATTATTGTATTTATTCTTATTACGTATAGATTACAGACATACTCATACACGGGGTCATTAAATGGGAACATTTATTAAGTTATAGCGCCATCTATGGATTTTGTCTTTTTAGAGAAACTATTAACCAAATATGCAAATAATTTTTGAATCAAATCTCTATTGAGTTAATAAATAATTAAATTTTGAATTTGTATTAAGGTAGTGCCATCTTGTAATTAATTATACTATAATTTTTTAAATAAAAATTTGTTAAATAAATAAATAAAGGCTATAGTGGCACCATAGTCTTGATTCAAAAATTAATCATTAGAAAAATTTAATTCAGACTTTGTCCACATGTGAAGATTTGGCTATAATAATTGGTTAATTTGAAAAGTTTATTCTCCTAATTAGTGTTGATTTGAGTATAGAGAAATTATAATTTTAATTTAATTTTTATTCCTTAATTTTTAAGTTATGAATAACGACAAAAAATTTTGGCTGTCACAGAAATTTGAGGATTAGATTTTTCTGACGATATCCTATTTGTAGGAATTGATAGGACTGCAAAAGGGATATCCAGCTAACCACATTTCACTATTAATATATATGTTTCATACAGTTACATACATACAATTCATTCTTAATTTTTTGCGGTTCACCGTCAAAGGTTTTTGGCACACTAGAGTGCTGTGGCACAGTGGTTGAGAATCACTGGTCTACTATATAGTGTGGTCAGTACCTTTCTAAATTATTATATGAGTAGATTTAAAAGATTTAAAATAAAACTTAGGATATATTAGATTTATATCTCAAGAATATGAAAAAAATTTTAAAGGTAAAAAATATTATATTTATATTCTGAAAATATTTATTTTTAGTCTACTCCAATATCTCATACAGTATCATCTCCAGCTGATACAACTCTGGATTCTAATAAAATGAATCAAGAAGAACATGAGCAAGATGAACAGACATGCAGGAAAATGGTTAGTTAACACAGAATTTGTTTATTTTTATTTCTTTCTTTGTTGTAAAAATAATGTAGTCTGCAATTGAAAATAAGACAGCATTTTTTTCTTTTAAATTAGTAAATTAAATAGGTGATAGAAAAATCGCTATTCTTAAAATCTTATTTTAATATATGAGAAAAAAATTATTTGATCATGATTGGCATGTTTCTTAGAATAAACTGATAATATGCAACTACTATTCAAAAGTAAACTAAATATAATAAAATAATTAAAAAGTTCAGTTTATTTCCGTTTCAAAATATGCAGTTAAACAAATTAAGCTTCTATTTGTTTTTAAATTAAAATTTGAACTTCAAATTTTTACCTTTATTCTTGTGAAAATATTTTCTGCACAAAAAAATTAAAATAAAAACAATAAATATTTATGTTTTACAAGGATTAATATTTTTAGTTTTATCAGTTTTGTTCGGATACTCAGTTTAACTTTAAATATTTTATACTCTTTATTATTATTATTATTATTATTATTATTATTATTATTGAAATCAGCCCTGAAGGGCCAGAGGTTTTTGGACATTTTGGACATCAAACTTAATTTTACGACCCAACTGAAGGCTATCCCTAAAAACGATTATGCCAGGAGTTTCCAGGACTTGTACAGCCATTCCCAGAAATGCATTACCATCAACGGGGATTACTTTGAAGGACAGTAACTACTGTTTCAGGTAAGTCAAAAATCCATTCGCAATATAGACACATTCACTGAACTTTATGAACAAAGGAAGTATTTAACCTTTTAAAGACTGATAAATATTTTTTCTATTAACCCTTAACCTTTAACGCTCTAAAAGTAAAAAAATTATCTTCTTTAACGATCCAAATTATATGAAATATGATAATTAATATTCGATATTTTGCCATAACCATGTGTTGAGTTTTCTAAGATTGTGTCTTGTATGTATTTGTAATAAGGTGTGAGTGTGTTTATTAATTTGTGTTTGGTTGCAAGCTTTTGATGTATTATGTTTGCTACTGTTTTGGTAGTCTGTTTGTGCAAGACTTGCAACCCGAGGTAATGTGTTGAATTGTTTTGGGTGCTATGTGGCATTTCCTATATGTGTCGTTTGTTAATGTGCTGTCTTTCAGTATGTATTTTCTGTAGTGCATTTCCTACATATGTCATTTGTTAATGTGCTGTCTTTTAGTATGTATTTTCTGTAGTTTTCGTGTTTATTACCTGGTCTTGTATTGCTACAAACCCTTCTGTTTCAATGAAGCTATTATAAACCCTTCTGTTTCAGTAAATAGATCCTCTCAGTATGTATTTTCTGTAGTTTTTCGTGTTTATTACCTGGTCTTGTATTGCTATTTTCATGTTTATTACCTGGTCTTGTATAGCTATTATAAACCCTTCTGGTTTTGTAAAATGATCCCCCCTGACTAACTAGCTATTTGATGCTTTGGTGTCTATAAAGTGTTTCTGAAGGTCGTGTGGGTATCTTCCAGGGAGTTCCTTTCTACACCAGGATGTTTTCTTATATGTGTGCAATGTTGTCTGTTTGGTTTGGAGTGTCATTCTGAAGATTTAATGGTGTTATGTTTTTATCTGCTAAGACTATAGCTTTGTGTAGTTGTGATGTATGTTGTTTTTTTATGGAAGGACTCTCTCAGATTATAGATCTGTCTGTTGTGTAAATGTGGAATGTCAATAAGACCACATCCACCTTCCTTGTGTGGGAGAATAGTTCTTTCTATGGCAGATTTTGGTGATGGTACTGGTATTTTGCAAGTGTTGTTCATGTTTTACTTTGGAGTGATTCAAGTTCTGTCTTTGTCCACTGTATCACTCCAAAGTATGTATGGCAAATGTGTTGATGGCTTTCACTGTGTTTTTTCCATTCAGGTTATGGTGAATGTGTTGATGGCTTTCACTATGTTTTATTATTATTATTATAGCCTAAACTAGAAAATAAAAAATAAAAGACTAGAAGAAAAAAAATTATAAAATATTGAAAATTTTTGAAAAAATTTTTAAAAATCAGTACTTTCTTTGCTGGTTTCAAATGCCTTATTAAACTTTTATATAATTTTTAGTGATTTTTTTAATGAGAAATTGACCTGTTTTTCATTAAATTTTCTCTGCTATTTATTACTTGAAATGTTACTTTAAAGTTATGATTCTATCTTACATGGTTTAAACCATGTAGTCTACATCTATGTGATTTTAAAAAATACTAGTATTTTTTTAAACTACATAGATGTAGTATTCCACATGATCAATTATGTGGAAAATTTATTTTTGAAAAGACATTTTTATTATTTGTAATATTTATAATATAAATATATTATGCTAGATTTTTATACTACCTCTGTCCATAAAGTTCGGTGAATGACACCATATTACTCATGGTTGTAAAAGTGCGTCACTGCCGTATCCCATGCCGGACACCTCAAGACATGTGTAAACAAGTTTCAGAGCAGCAGCACTCCAAGTGTGCTTCTTGTACATAAACAGCACATTGTAAAGTGAAGGCTTAGAGCGGCCGGTTGAAACTCTATGAAGGTCTCATCCATAAAGAATTCCTCCCTGATCCCTCAAGGAGGAATTCTTTATGGATGTTGCTGCAACGGATCAAGCAGATACACCCCAGTATGCCAAACAAGGCATCTGGACCTTGCTCCACGATAATGCCCTGCCACACACTGCCTTTCTGGTGCAGCAGTTCTTGGCCAAAAGGGGAGTTGTGTCACTCAGTCACCCACCCTACTC
>AYEL01062715.1:0-22047 GCA_000484575.1 Olivierus martensii
TTTTGTAGATTTGCCTTTTTATTACATTGTTACATCGTAACTTTGACAACATTCCAAACTTTAAAAATAAAAATTATAAAACAAACTTCTAAAACGTAAATATTAAAAAATACACAAAGCAGTTATCCCATGGAATAGATATGCATTTCGGCTTCATATGCGCCCTCTTCAGTCGTACCCAAGATAACCGCAATAATTTTTATTTTTCTGTATATTTTTAATTATTAGATTATGTAAATTATTGCGGTTATCTTGGGTATGACTGAAGAGGGCGCATATGAAGCTGAAATGCATATCTATTCCATGGGATAACTGCTTTATGTATTTTTTAATATTTACGTTTTAGAAGTTTGTTTTATAATTTTTATTTTTAAAGTTTGGAATGTTGTCAAAGTTACGATGTAACAATGTAATAAAAAGGCAATTCTACAAAAATGCCTATTTTAATTATATTTACATTGCCTACTCCCAAGATTTATGTACAAATTGTGGGAAAAATAGGACTTGTAATGAAATGGCAGTTCTAAATTTTAATTTTTTCAATTTAATTTAAAATATTATGTTTGATATTAAGGTAAAATTTTTTTTGCAAATTAATATTTTTGTTAATTTAATATTTATTTTTCTGTATATTTTATTTTTTTATTCCAGATATATATAATGATTATATTTTATTAGATAATATAATATTAATTCAATAATTTTTAAATTCTGTTAAATATACTATTTCCAACATTGAGTTCATTCATTTAGTTCATTTCCTATTCATTTAGTTTCAATGTTTGAAGTTGAATGGAATAAACTTCCATTCAACTTCAGTTATCTTGCGTTTGAAAACATCTATATGCAAAGCTGTCATCCCTATTTTGTCACTGGACTCATTCAGATCGGAAGAGGAAGCTGTCCTCCCTATTTTGTCATTGGACTCGTTCAGTTAGTGCACGCAAACCTGTCATCCCTATTTTGTCACTGGACTCGTTCAGTTAGCACACGCTTACAATAAGCTTCCATTCAACTTCAGTTATCTTGCGTTTGAAAACATCCATGTGAGATTGTCATCTCTATTTTGTCAGTGGATTTCAGTTAGTGCACGCGTACTTGTCCTATTTTGTCATTGGACTTGTTCAGTTAGCGCATGCATACTTGCGTCGATGGTCGCAGCTAACCTGGACGGACAGTAATTTGATGATAATTTTATTTTGTCACTGGACTTGTTCAGTTAGTGAACGCGTACTTGCGTTGATAGTTGCGGCTAAGCTGGTCAGACAGTAGATAATGCTTTTGCTTGTTTTTTCCTCCAGACTAAACTTTGAAATTTTCTTTATATGAAACTGGCAACTAACAAACTATCGATTTACCGATTTAGTTATTTAGGTAATAATTATAATTTTTATCTTAAAGTTACCGATTCAGTTATTTAGGTAATAATTATAATTTTTATCTTAAAATAAAAAATTATAATTTCCGAAATGAATAAATTATTATTTTTAAATTCTGAAATAAATTAAATATTATTTAAATGCAACATTTATGTAGCCTCGACACGCCAAATGCAAACTGAACTCTTGAGTTGAGGAACAACCAACATTTTTCGATCGAAAAAGACGAAATTGAAGTCAAATAACAAAAAGAAGTATAAAAATATAAATAGGAAATAAACTATGATAATTTAAAGCAAAATTTATGAGATTGGGATTTAGTTTTCTAAAAGATGCGATTAAAGATTCGAAGAGAGAGAAAATAGTAACGGCGACACTTCTGGCGCGGGAGTTCACACATGCGCAGAAACATGGACACCACACGCGGCGACACTTCTGGGTAGAAGTTCGCACATGCGCAGAAACGTGGACTCCATACGCTTATTCCTTTATTATATATGATTATTTCTTTTAAAAAGATTTAAATGTAATCACTGTATATATATTTTAAAAATAAAATGTTAAAATTTTAAAAAAACAAAAATGTGTTCTAACAAATATAGAACTAGTTGTGTTCTGTTCTAAAATATTTTTATGAAAAGTGTTTTGTACTGATGATGACCTTGAATCGAAGAAAGATCAAAAACGTTTTACTAATAAAAGTTTATCCTGTTACAAGAGCTGAATAATTCTTAAGAAAGTACTACTAAAAAGCAGGAATTGTCAAAAGCTAGGTTATTTATCTAACCAAAAGTATTCTGAATAAAGATTTCTTTGCAATCACTTACATAAAGTGCTTGAGTTTGTAATATCTTAAAAATACTTGATGATTATAGATACAAGTGCCATATTGCATTAGTATAATATCAAGATTTTAAGATTATAATATTTTTATAATTTGCCAAGTTTAAATTATCAAATTTTGTATTTAATTATTATTTTAAAAATTTTAATTAGTTAAATTAACTTACGAGTCATCCAAATATTTTATAAAAGCATCAGTTCAAAATCTAATTTACGTAAGGTATATACGAGGGAAGGCCAAAAAGTTTTTACCCTCGTCATGATGCAGATGTGCTAGAGATCTGAAATTTGCCCTTTAAATTCTCTTCCTTCTCTACATATCCTCCTCCTAAGGCCATACACTTCTCACACCTGTAGAGCAGTTATTTAATCCCATCTTTGTCCACAGATCTGAAGACAAACCATCTTTCCACAGCAGTAATAACCTCTTCATCATTAAAAAACTTTCTTCCCATATATTTTTTCATATTTTGAAACAAGTAGGAGTCTGAAGATGCCAAGTTAAGAGAATATGGGGAATGGAAGATTTCATAGCCATATCAACATAGAAAAGTGAATGTTTCTGCAGCATAATTATGCAACTTTCAAAATACTAAAATCTTTGACTGAAGTAAATCATATCCTGTGGACTGTATGATCACAGTAATTAAAAGTTATTTACCCTAGAAAAATGATGGAAACTGCTAAATTGTAGATTATATGGAAATTCTATGATATGAGTATTCTCATAGCTGTAGCAATACTGATTAGATGAAGATCAACTAATAAAATCATTTATTAATATAAAAATCCATAAAAAGTTAATTTTGGGAAATTGTATTCCTGTCTTCAGTTTTATATGGATTCAGAGAAATTTGTACATAAAAACATAATGGAAATTACAGAAAATCATAAATGAGAAAATACATACAATTAAATTGCAGGTTGTAAAAGATGAAGCTAGTCAAAAGACTACAAAGTTTGGCAGTGATTCATTTCAAAAGGTATATCAGTTGATTACAAAATCAGAATGTAGCATTGGAATGAGACTAATTAAATTTGAATGAAAACCATTATGGTTGCTTGTTTTGACAAAGGTTAAATTTTATTGTGTGATGTTATGTGATATTGTAAGGTGAATGATTTTATTCCAAATGTTCTGTTGTTTATTCCAATATTTAAATTCATTAAGTTCTTTTTATTTTATCTATATATTCTTTATTTTCCTTATATAATTATTTTTCTCTATATAAAATTATGGTTTTCTTTTTTCTTTATTTAGTGTATAGCTAAATTTTTGACTGTGGATATGTGGATATACTGGTGATATGTTGTATTTTAGTTTAATAACATGTTCAAATTCTTTTTATCAGGTGATTAATTAACACATTGGTGCCCAAGCCCATATGCCATATTAGGTGTTAAAATTTCCTGCTGCTTCCCAGCAGCATATATCATACAGCTCTGTTTAAAACTATTTATTGAGTTTACTATCAATTTTTGGATTGATCTATCCTTATCTTGGCACTGTCATTTTTATAACAATTTTAAAGCAAGTTTCATCATCTAACATTTTTTTTTTGTAATCTCTATCAAAATTTTGATTTTTTTATAATTTTTTTCTAAATAATAATAAACAATAAGATATTTTAAAATTTGTGAAATTTTTATAAAATACAATTTAATCTGCATTTAATGAATATTTGTTATATAGGATTTATGGTAGGATTGCAAAGTTTGCAAACAAAGCAAATTGGTACTGATTGAAAGGGTTTAGCCAAACCATGAAAACTTCCTTAAGGAACCAGGGATCAAAATCAACCACAAATAAGATATATAAAAGAAAAGTTTTGATCTCGCACTTTAACTGGAAGCCTATGGCTTCTCTTGGACAGTTAACTGATCACTGATATCCACTTTTTCAATAATTAATTACACATTAATGAATTATAATATAAGATTAATTTCTGCTCCATTATTTGAAAAAAATCTTGATTTTTAAGGAAAAAACTGAAAACTTATCTTCAACCAAAAAGTAACCAGAATAGTTTATGTAAAACAACAAACAGATCAAAAACATTGTAAAATGCCACTCCATTGCAATGACGTAAATTTGATCCTGCTTTACCGTAGTTGAGCACCAATGTGTTAAGGATCATTTTATTTCATCTATGTAATCATATGATTTTATGCAGTTATATCAGATTTTGTAAACTATTTGTCTTTCATTAAAAATGTTTAAGGACTGTATTAATTCTCTGTTAGAAGTTATTTATTTTATTGTTTAAATTTGGTGCTAATCTAATATCAGAATTTATTAATGATCATTGTAAACTGATCATATAAATGCATGTTTTTTTATTCAGAGTTTATTATTAATGTTTGTTTTTCTCAATGTAATCTCTTACAAAAATAATAATAATTACAGAAAACATTTTACATAAAATGAGATTTACATAGGTTTCATATATTTTAATTAGAGAATATTATACTGCATTGATTAGATTTTAATTTTTATTATATCATTAATTTAATAATTTCTACATGGATTTTTTATTATATTTTCAGTTCTTTAAAAAATTACTTGAATAATCATTGATTTTATGGCAAGATTCTGCTTTTCACAGAATTCGAGATTTTTGCATAATATTTTTAGTCATCTAAATAATCAAATAATTAATCTGCCATATTTAATACCTTGATTCTTTAACGGAATTTTAATGATTTTGAATTAATTTAAACTAATTTTTAGTGCCATCTCGTAATTAGAATATTTAATGAATTTAAACTAATTTTAGCACCATCTCGTAATTAGAATAATTATTATTTTATTATAATCAATGAGTGGCGCCATCTATTAATAAATAATTAAACTAGAATTTTTAACTAATTTATCTGAAGAAAAAGTCTGCCTTGGCCCGGGATCGAACCGGGGACCTTTTGGCTAACATCCCAACGTCATACAACTAGACCACCAAGGCCAATGAGCGGATTAATTCTCCAGACAGTTATATTAATTCAGAAGTAATTTTTGATTATCATTATCGGACTTTGCTGATAGATCTACTCCTGACCGGCTAAATCTAGCCACAGGCCCCCATCGGTCTTGGTGGTCTAGCTGTATGACGTTGGGACGTTAGCCCAAAGGTCTCTTGTTCGATCTCGGGCTGAGGTGGATTTCTTCTTCAGATAAATTAGTTAAAAATTCTAGTTTAATTATTAATTAATATTTCGGATAAATTAGTTAAAAATCCTAGTTCAATTATTAATTAATAGATATGCCACTCATTGATTTAATAAAATATTAATTATTCTAATTATGAGATGAGATAAATTAATTAAAAATTCTAGTTCAATTATTAATTATTAGATGGCGCCACTCATTGATTTAAAAATATAATAATTCTCTAATTACAAGATGGCGCTAAAAATTAGTTTAAATTAATTCAAAATCATTAAAATTCGGTTAAAAAATCAAGGGATTAAATATGGCAGATTAATTAGGATTATTTGTATTAAAGTTCCCTTGAGGTTTGTTTAGTATGTAAAGTTTAATTTTTAGTCATATTACTAGTAGAAAATTGATATATAAATTAATCGCGAAAATGAAACTGATAAGTAGCTATATGAAAAAATACTTATCACAATGATGTACCAACACCTGTGCACGACGACATCTTGAAAGGGACAGTGTCTTGCGTGACACTTTCAAGATGTAAAATTACACAAATTCGTTGTTTTTTTTGTATATGTATTGTATTGTATATACAATACATATACATTATATGTATTGTATATACATATAATGTATATACAATAAATCTTTCATACCTAAATATAATCTTTTATTGTTATAGATTGATAAAATATAGATTAAAAAATAAATGTATATAAAAACAAAAAAGTATCAATGTATAACAGGAATTTATTTGTTGTATTTGATAATACAATTCAATAGTAATTGAATTGTATGCCATTAAATGAATTTTCATTCTCTAAGAAGGTAATTTAAGTTATTATTGCTGATCAATTAGAGGATTTAACTTAAAAAGTTGTGTGGTCATGTTTTTATGTATACAGATATCCACTTTGATCACACATAATAGGGAAATTAAATTATGCTAATTTCCTACTCCCTATGTGCATTAATGTAAGTAAAAATGATGGTCACAAAGATTTCTGATGTAACAAAAGAAATGAAACTCTGTAAGTCAATTGTTTGAACAGATCATGAGAAGAATAGCAATAAAATGTGAAACAGCCAGGTGGCAATCTGTTAAACTTTCACCAAAAAACTAGACTAAAAATCTGGAATCTGTTGTAGATACCAAAGATTCCATATTTTTAGAAAAGATCTTAGCTCACCTATTGAAACCCATTATTTAATCTTTTGATGGATCCCATCAAGGATACTATTGCTATCATGGTAAATTCAGAAATGGCCATTGTATATCTTGTTTAAGATCTGGTGGAATATTTGAATTAACTAATTACCAAATAATTATTAAATATTGAAAGATAAATAATAACATACAATATTAAAAAAATACATTTTGAAATTGTTTCTGATGCACTTCTAAGTTGATAATTTAAAATATTTCCAAGCTCTACAAATAGTAAATTTGCGAAAATAAAACTAAAGTTTAAAGGAAAAACAATATATTTATTTATTTATTCTAGTAAGTAAGTAATTGGAACAATAATTAAAAAAGATATTTATGTATTAAATGAACCTATTTAAGTGAAATAATTAAATACTGTTTCATTTTTTAAATCAAAAGTAAAAATATTCAACTTAATCACTATAACAAATATTCAAATAAATGTCATTCAACAGCTAAATTATATCTTAGTCGGTTGCAAAAATTTTTTGTTACATTCAACATATAATTAATAACTTTTGAACTGGTAATAATTTCATTGATACTGAATTTTACACAGGATATTACAGCAGTAATTTCTGAATTTATCACAGGATCAACTGCACCCCTGATGGGATCTGCCGGTAGACTGAAGGATGAATTCAACAGGCCAACCTCTGATCTTTCTTTTAAAACAGAGGTTCCCAATCTTTTTTGTCCCACGTATCTTTTGATTAAGTATATCAGTTATGAGTACCCCCAAAAAAATGCACACTTACCAGTACTGTCCTTTTAAGGCATCAAGTGAGGTAAAGAAAAACATAATTTATAATATGGATAATATATTTATGTTCATATCTTAAAAAATATTACAATAATTAGAATAAGATAAACTGCTTAAATAACTAATTGAAAGTCTTTTATTTCAGTTAAAAGGTATTCCGCCATTACTAATTTTCTTTTTGCATACCCCTTAACAACCTCTCAAGTACCCCAGGTTGGGAATTGCTGTTGTAAAATTTTGAACCCAGAATAAAATCTAGATTTTTAGATAGATAATATGCATGTAGCTACTCTGCTGACATATTGCTGTTTTTATCATAGTCTATTCAAACAACAGATTAATGAATGGTTTCATTCATTTTGTCATATCAAAAATATTCTTGAATATTAATTTTTTTTTACATTAATGTAAGTTACCTTGGGAGCAAGAAATTCGCATAATTTAAAATTGCATTAATTTTCCTATTGTGTATGATCAAAGTGAAGACTGTATAATGCAAGTATACTAAAATAAAAAAATGATTGATATTGAATCTGTGCCTATATTGAAATTCAGGAACTGTATTGGATTGTAACATAAATACGTAGCATTTTTATTCAGTGATTGATTTTTTATTTGATTCTGTTAGACCATTAATTTTAGAATGAACTTGAGAAAATGAATTATTTTGATGCTCTCTTCATCCAAATTAATTCAAGTTTATGTTTTGGTTAATATTCATGGTTTTTATTCCTTCATGATTATTTTATAATGAAAGTACTAAACAAATATTGTACAGTAGCTTCCTGAATTATATGGTTTTGAGTTCTGCAAGTTTGGAGTTACACAGGATGTCTATTTTTTGTATAAAATGTGAATAAAAAAATTTTTTAAACAATTTATTTTTTATAAAAATATTGCTTATTATTCTAATTTTAAATATTCATATCATTGTTCATTATTTTTGCCTATTCATTCTGTTTATCAATCACACACATTTATTTTTACCAAAATTCAATATTTTTCAAATAAATTAATTGTGTAAGTAGGAGACTTTATATCTTTTGAATTATGAAATTAAAAATTTTCATAATTCAAAAGATATAAAGGAACTCATCTACTTACACAGCTAATTTATTCACAATAATTTTTTTATCTTTTTTTAATGACATTTTTTAATGTTTTCCCAACTCACAAATATTTTTATTAGCAATGACTTCTACAACTGAAATAAATAATGTATAGTAAGATTTATTGGATACAGTTCTTCTTGATTGTGAACTGTGATTTGAATTTTATTGATATTTTTATATTTGGATAGTTATCTAAAAAGATAAATGAGTTTATTTTTTAGATATATTATTTTTTACATTTAAATAGTTAAGTACTTTGGATTACATAAAAACAAGCACAACTTGCAGTAGAAATAAAAGGTTTATTTAACTTAAAATCCGCAAACGTTTTCGGTCAAACGACCCTCTTCAGGCGGAGTTCCAATATATAACGGAATTCTAAGGAACGCTGGTTCTATAGTGTTCTTTTAAATTTCATAGTACAATCGAATGAGAATGTTCGATGTTGGTACAAGTTTAAAAACAAATACGTGCCAGTATTATCATAAACAAATAAATAAATACAAAGTTTATATATATGGTGGGATACAAAAAAACACTAAACGTATCGTATCTAAATACACAAATAAATGAATGAAATAAATAAAACAAGTGATGTAGGAATTAGGATTGTGTTGATGACATATTTTTTCTTTAAATTTTTAACGTATTATTCTCTAAAATTGAAGAAATTGCCTTTCAAGGCTAACCAAAAATTCGTCAGCGGTTTTTAGGCGTTGTTCAGGGCAAACCTCCAAGCTTGTGACGGTTTCCAGGCTAATCTGTCATTTATTAAGTTTTCTCGGTCTCTTCTACGAATTATTTCCAGGGACTCCATGATAGTTGGCTGCGTGTGTGGAGGGACCTTCTTAATAACTCTCGTTTTTTCCCATAGAATTTCGATGTCATTACAGACTTCCTGCGCTAAAGAGGTGGATATTTTAGCTTGTCTAATGTCTCTCTTGTGCTCATCAATATGTATATGTAGAGATCTAGAGGTTACTAAGAATAACTGTAAACTCTAGATCTCTACATAGATGTATTGATGAGCACAAAAGAGACATTAGACAAGCTAAAACATCCACCTCTTTTGCGCAGGAACACTAATGACATCAAAATTCTATGGGAAAAAACGAGAGTTATTAAGAAGGTCCCTCCACACACGCAGCCGTGCAGGAACACTAATGACATCGAAATTCTATGGGAAAAAACGAGAGTTATTAAGAAGGTCCCTCCACACACGCAGCCAACTATCATGGAGTCCCTGGAAATAATTCGTAGAAGAGACCGAGAAAACTTAATAAATGACAGATTAGCCTGGGAACCATCACAAGCTTGGAGGTTTGCCCTGAGCAATGCCTAAAGACTGCGACGAATTTTTGGTTAGCCTTGAAAGGCAATTTCTTCAATTTTAGAGAATAATACGTTAAAAATTTAAAGAAAAAGGATGTCATCAACACAATCCTAATTCCTACATCACTTGTTTTATTTATTTCATTCATTTATTTGTGTATTTAGATACGATACGTTTAGTGTTTTTTTGTATCCCACCATATATATAAACTTTGTATTTATTTATTTGTTTATGATAATATTGGCACGTATTTGTTTTTAAACTTGTACCAACATCGAACATTCTCATTCGATTGTACTATGAAATTTAAAAGAACACTATAGAACCAGCGTTCCTTAGAATTCCGTTATATATTGGAACTCCGCCTGAAGAGGGTCGTTTGACCGAAAACATTTGCGGATTTTAAGTTAAATAAACCTTTTATTTCTACTGCAAGTTGTGCTTGTTTTTATGTAATCCAAAGTATTTAAGTTAAGCAGTTGTTTTTCAAAAGTTATTGATATTTAAATAGTTAAGAGCCTTTTTTTTCATATAATTTCATACAATTTGAATATGTTTGAGAACTAAACATCAAATAAAATAAAATGATGAAAATTGTGATTTATATTGTAAATAAAAATATTTTAAATAAGCATAATTAATGTGTCTATTTAGAGTTAATCATCCAGTTAATAAATTTTTTATCCTCTTTATATTTGTCAATGATTAATAGATTCTTTTTGTTTTTATAGAATTATAAATGATTTGCAAGTTATTTTTTTTTTATTTTATGTATTTTATTGAAAGGTTATTAGTTCTCTTCATAAAATTCTATTATATTTAATGTATGTTTTGAAAGATATTCTTATTCATTCCCAGTAAATAGATGAATTTAATACTTTCATTTTGTTTTCATTGTGTCAATATGTTCCTTGATATGGCAGATAATTTCTCTTATTAATTTCCATCATTTGCAAGAATGGAATCTTGCAAATGATGAAATTAATAGTCTGTCACTTTGCAAGACCTGTAGTTAAAATATTCCCAGCAGTGGCAAGCTATGAATATTTTAACTACAGGTTTGCATTTCATTCCACATTTTTATTTTTTTGTATTAAATCCAAAAAAGATTGATTCAAATTAATTATTAATAAAAATACAATTACAATACTTACTATTAATTATTATCAGATTTTCTTGAATAGTCAAGCAATGAGTATAAAGAAAAGATTTTATGTAAACATTCTGATCAAATTGAGTTAATGATTTTCATTGGTTCAATTTGATCCAGGTTATTCTTAAATTTGATAATTTTAACAATAATAAGATAATAAATGAGCTCTGAAATTAAAAAAATCAAAAATGATCACATGCAAGCTCATTACAGTTCACAATTACTCTTTTATCATTATTTATCAAATTACAAGTAATTATATAAATACATTTGATAATTTTAACAATAATAAGATAATAAATGAGCCCTGAAATTAAAAAAATCAAAAATGATCACATGCAAGCTCGTTACAGTTCACAATTACTCTTTTATCATTATTTATCAAATTACAAGTAATTATATAAATAATAAAAATTTAAAATTCAACCAGCTTTAAAAAAAGAAAATATTTTTGTATGCTTTTCTTAATTTAATGCCTGATTTCTATCTTACATAATTATCTCTAGAATTATGAATTTTTGCTCTAACAAGCTGTACAAAATGTTTTTTACTTGTGATAATTTTTTACTTTTTTACTTGTGATAATTTTTGCACTAACAAAAATAATTCCATCATTGATCAGTTATCCACTATAATTTATTTAATCTATGATTGCATTTTTTGTTCTATATAATTTATAATATCTATATTTAATTAATTTTTCTTACATTCTGTGACACTTCAAATCATTTTAATTAAAAAAAAAAAATTCCGTTATTCAGATGTTTAAACAATCAATTATTCATATCATTAAATTGGAAATAAAATTCCAATTTTATTTTTAGTTTAATATGAATAACTGATTATTTTCCTGATTTGTTTTTTTCTCTTTGCTGATTGTATCAGATATATATTCTGATATTCATATCAAATTTATTGACTTTATTTTAAGACAAAATTTGCAATGGATCTCTATTAAAGGATTTGGAATCAAATCCAGACTTATTAAATGGCTAAATATATGAATATCTGTAAACTATTTGCTGCATTTTTTAAAAATATTTGGAACTGTATAAAGGTATTTAGTTTCATAAAGCAATTACTGCATTTTATTCTAGATGTGTACAATCTCTAATATAATATATTTTCCATCAATATGAAAATTTAAATCATAACAATTTATTATTCTATTAGAAAAACTAAATCTAAACAAAGTGATCCTTTAAATGACTGGTTTATTTTATGTCTGTTAATTTTAGTAAAATAATTATCATAATAATAACCATAATTAATATTTTGTAAAGAAATAGTATTTTTTAAATCTAACTTTCTGAAAATAAGATTTATTTTTGAAAATAATTTATCAGAATGAAATCTTTGATCATTACAATCATCATCATTATTATATCTTTAAGCATTACATAAAGTTAAGATAATATTTGATGAAAATTTGTAATTTTTAAATAATAAATAAAACCACAATGATTGGTACTTTTGTTGCAGCATTAAACTTAAATTCAGAAATAACCTGGATATAATAGAAATTATATGAATGATTGATTCACAGCATTTTATTGAAATGGCAAAAAGTAGTAATCATATAATAGAAATTCAAAGTTGAATGACAAAAATAGGTTAATATAATTGATATAGGAACTAAAGAATGAACAGACATATATTATAAACTGTTGTTTTAAAATATATATATAGTATTGTATTATAAAGTAGGATCCTGATATTTTCAGGGGATAGGTTCCAAGCTTCTCTGTGAACACCTGAAATTGCAGATAATAGCAAACATTATATACTGTACATGCTGTACATATCTATGATAAAGTTTAAATAATAAATTAGGCACAATAAGATATTACAACAATAACTAATAATAAAATAGAATAATTATTATAATAAAAGTTGTGTGTGTGTGTGGTCTCTCTCTCTCTCTCTCTCTCTCTCTCTAAAATATTGTTCTATATTCACTCTTCTTCTTTGTTGTTGTTCTTGTGATGATGACACAATGCCTGTGTGATGAAATGAACTTAAATTATGAATATTTATATTTCTTTGCATTTTTCTGCTTCTGCACTATTGCAAAACAATTACACTCAAAAACTAGCACAAGATTGCAGAAATTACTTAATTTGACAAATGTTTTCAACCCTCCTTTGGGGGTCATCATCAGGTTTAATACTAACTTTATACAAGACAAACTTATAAGAGAGATTTTCTTACTCCCCCCTTGTTTATGCATGTGCAGTGAAAAAATGGACATACTGTATATCAACATATAATTGTAAATACCTATTGACTAGGGTGTCTAAAGCAGAGTTGATATTTGACCTGGATTTAAATAGCCAAAACGTAACGGACTTTTTTAAAAAGGTTCTCAACCGATATCATAAAATTGTCATCCAAAATCTACAATTACAAAGTACTTCTTATAGCACTAACAAATCCGAAATACATATTTTTATAGTTTTTTACCAGCCTATATTTTTTCCTTGTGCTTTATTAGTATTCTATGTTTATAAAAATATGTATTTTGGATTTGTTAGTGCTATAAGAAGTACTTTGTAATTGTATATTTTAGATGACAATTTTATGATATCGGTTGAGAACCTTTTTAAAAAAGTCCATTACATGTTTTGGTTATTTAAATCCGGGTCAAATATCAACTCGGCTTTAGACACCCTAGTCGATAGGTGTTTACAATTATATGTTGATATATAGTATGTCTGGTTTTTCACTGTGCATGCGTAAACAAGGGGGGTAAGAAAATCTACCTTATAAGTTTGTCTTGTATAAGTTAGTATTAAATCTGATGATGACCCCGAAGGAGGGTTGAAAACATTTGTCAAATAAAGTAATTTCTGCAGCCTTGTGCTAGTTTTTGAGTGTAATTGTTTTGAATATTTATAGTATTTCTGAATTTTTTATTTAATTTTTTGGACCACAGTCAACCACAGTTAAGTGAAACCATGGAATTGGGGGTTTCACTATATTAATATTTTGGAATGTTTTAACATCAGGATGAAAATTGACTTTTTCATACCCAAGAATCAATTGGAAACTTTTGCATTGAAATTAATAGAAATGAGTTTTCTGTATATGAATTTTTGCCTAATGAATAGTTTTCAAGGTTTCAATTATCTTCATAAATTGAAGGAAGTCTGTATTTTTGGATTGATTTTAACACTTGTTTGTCCATAAATAACATTATAAATTATATATTTTTAATTTATTTATTGAAGTAATGTTTTTAATCTTAATAAAATTTTTTAATAGTAAAAATTAATAAAAATAAAATAAAAAATAATTTATTATATTCTTTGAAATTTTTATATATTGATGAATATGAAAAATTTTCTGAGAATGCTAGCATTTCAGAAATATTAATTAATTATTAATTTAGTCTTTATATATAGCAATAATCAAATTAAGATGAACATTATATAGCTTTGAAATAAAAAATAATTTAAAAAAAATTAAAATCTTCATTGAATATTACTTTACTTGATTTTAATTTTTAAATATATTTGAACATATATCATATAGAACAGATGTATTTGATTAATCCATTTATTTGAATAAACTTCAGAAAGATGTCAAGCATAAATATATTTTGTATCATTTTAACTGAATTCAAATTAATAATTTATCAATGAGCTTTAATTTTATTTAATGAATAATTTTCAGTAAATTTATTTAAATGATTTTAATATTTTAGGTGTGAACACTACAGATATTTTGACTGCTTATATTTCTGCAATTAAAGCACTTCGAGTATTAGATCCAACAGGTGTTGTACTTCAGTTAGTTTGTGAACCTGTTTGCAAATATCTAAGGTCAATATTTCTTTTATTATATTATTAGATTTTTTATAAAATCAAAAGATTAAAACTTGAAATGATTGAAAAATTTTGACAATATCTTTGTTTTTTGGCAGTCATATTTCAAAAATTTGTGAATTATTGCAATAAAATTTAAAATAAAAATGGTAGAATAAATTTATTAAATAAAAACTTAAGTTTGATTTATTCATGGAAATTTTATTAGAAATTTAAAAATTAAAAATGCTAAAATATATTAGAACAAAATGTAATTTATTAAAATATTTAACTAGGTATAGTACAGTATTTTGTTTCTTGTATAAGTCATCATAAGATACAGAATGTATAGTTACAGTGATCATATTTTTTTTAGAGAAAATAAAGGACAAATAAGAAATTCTTTCACAATAAAAAAAGCAGGTTGAGTTTATTTGTTTCACTAAAACTGAAAAGTCTTATAACATTTATTATAAAATATAATAAATTATACCAATAATAAACTCAATATAATGAACAACATAATGTTTTAAACAATCATATTAGTACTTTAAAAATTTAATTTTGATATTTTTTTCAAAAATGAACTTTTTTAATAAATCCGATTTATACAGGTAGGCCTCGATTAGCGCGAATAATTGGTTCCACGAATTTCTCGCGCTAATCGAAGTATTAAATCTATGTAAAATATGGTAATTGGTTCTTGCTTTGTGAGATTCCGGCCATTAGCTAAGTCTCACGATGAATAACCACAATAAACTTAATACTAACTGTTTAAGAAATATTTATTTTCATATTTTACATCATTGTTCATCATCTAAATTAATAACTTACCAGGAATTGCGTCTCATATCATCATCAAACCAACCGCCAAATCAAAACTAAAATAGCGAATCGAAAGCGGAAGTTGAGCGCCGCCTGGCCGCCAATTCTGGGTCGAGAATTGAGTGAATAGGCCGATTTGCAATTAAGCATTGCAACTTTATTGAATCAGTAAATTAGTTCCAGATAGCATTAATAAGCGAAGTTAATGAACCAATGAGAAATTTTTAACAAGTTTTCTATTTGTTTATTAGCAGAATACGACACCAAAAGATAACAAAAACAAATTTTTTTCACAAGTTTTATTTTAAATAAAGAAATCAGATAATAAACAAAAGAAAATAAATAATATCGGTAGTACAGCAATATAATAGGCAAATAAATTTGTAAAGATATCCTTATTTAAAAAAATTTAACAAAGAATGCTTTTATGTCGCTCAATCACATCCATTTTTTGCTGTAGCGTAATCACTTCTCTTTTTTTCGTTTCCTGTTTTATCATCAAAAGTGTTCTTCCTTTTATCCATTTCGATACTTTTTAAAAGAGAAAATTCTGTACTATACTGTATGTATACGATAGCAAAGCTAAATAATAGTACAGTAATATTAAACAGTTAACGGCAAAAAGCCCATCTTTCTGATGTTTCACCCCTTCAAAATCGTGTGACCGTTCTTGGTCTGCTCCTCGTCCGGTTTTACTAACCGAAAATTAACGGTAATTTGTTAAATGACATCATAAAAGGAGCTTTGTTAGTAAAACTGATCTGTGTTTACAACTCGCACTAATCGAATCTTTTCTCGCACTAACCGAATAATGGTATCAATTTTTAAGTCGCACTAATCAAATTCGCGCTATTCGAAGTCGCGCTAATCGAGGCCTATCTGTATTTTAAAAATTCATAAAACTATAAATGTCATGTCGAAGTTGCATTTGGTATAAATACATGCTTCCAATGCTTTGCCTTTTAATTGGATTTTTTCAGTGGCCCACATTTCAATAATCAAAATATCTATTTAGTGAGAGCATTAGATCTGTGGAGTCTGAAGCAAAATTCAATGATTTTTAAAATGTTTTTAAATGATATATGTTTATCTGTGAAATATTTTAAAATTCTAACCCATTTATGCTGGCAGAACTTCTCATTTGTTGTCATTCTTCGATCTTTTCACAGGTGACAACACAGAAAATGACAATGTCATGTTTCTGTGGGCCATCTGTTGGGGACTGGTATTCAATTTATTATTTTAATTCACAAAATAAAGGACAAAATTGCCATTTTAGAAAAAAATATATCTAGAGGACAGAGAAGTGAGATAAAGGACATATGGTCACTGTGTGTATAGTTCAACATATAAATTTAAAATATATTATTTAACATTGAGTATTTAATTTTTCAAATGTAATACAATAATTAAACTACTGGCTAATTAAATTATAAAATACTTTATAAATATTATATATGAATATCAGAATTGAAGAATATGTTAAACAAATTTCTATCAACCAAGGATAGCTGTATAATATAATGTATTAGTCTTTTTCTTGCATTATTTTGGGGAAATAATTCTGTTACTATGAATGTGATTCTTTATTTCATAATAATAATAGAGAGATTTTATATATTTTTATAGAAAAATATAATAATCTGTCTGTCCATGTGTGTGTGTGTCCCCACTAATAACTTTTGAAATAATAAGTAGGCAGGATGGTGAGCTTGTATGTCTCCTTTATCTTTAGAAAGTAGGCTAAAATAGAAAAAAGCTAAATAAAATTCTAATACAAGACTTTCTCGAATTATGAATTTTCATTCATATGAACATGCTATTTCATTTCAAATTTAAAAAAATTTCAAAATCTCTTCAGGAATTTTAAACATTAGGATTACAGAATGCTCTAGCAACAAATAAATTTTAAAAATTAAAGTTATTTTTACATTATGGCAATATTTCAAGATTGTGTTTATACAAAAAATAAAACTTGCTTTATAATTAAACTTTTTATTTAGATCTCTGAAATAAACTTCTATATTGGTCCAGTTATGGCATATATTACAATATACAGTATATGCAATTGTTTCCTTTAAATTTAGGATAAAAATAGTTTTTTAAATTTTGAACTTTTTGAGTTACAAACAAAACTTAAAAGGGAATTATGTTCATAACTCTAGGAAACATAGACCTTTATATGTTTAATGTAGAGGATCTCAAATTTTTTTGTATTTACAAGCATTTATTTTTTGAGAGTAAATATTCAAAGGAAGCTCAAAAATATATGCCAAAATGGACTATGAAACCTTGTATCCATCAGTACAAATAGTGCTAGCATGCCTATTATTATATAGATTTATGATTAAACAACTGAAAGCATCAGAAACATGTGCAGGTTTCTTACATGACATATGCCACCTAATAGCATGTTGAACTGAAAGCATCAGAAACATGTGCAGGTTTCTTACATGACATATGCCACCTAATAGCATACAATTCATACTTCTTATTTGATGAGGGTATACTTTAAACAAAAGATGGGTATATCTATAGGAGACCCTCTAGCAGGAGTAATGGCTGAACTAGTAGTATGACATAGAGAGGCTCAAGTGCTAGACAATTTTGCAAATGAAATCAGATTACATGTATGATACATTGATGACATATGCATCATATGGAAGACAAAGCATAAGACTGCTCAAATCATATAATCTTTACCGGATGAAAATTTAGGTTTGCATCTAAAAGTTGAGCAAATTGAAGAAAAAGTCTTCATTTTTTAGTTGTACTTGTAACTATAGAGAATGGAGAATATTACATGGGTATATATAAAAACCTACTTATCCCTCTGTTGTCATACCAGCATAGTCCCAAGACTCTATGAACTATAAAATAGCAGCATTTAGAGCTCTTTTCTGTAGACTGCACATGCATTGCACAAAGTTACTTATCCCTCTGTTGTCATACCAGCATGGTCCCAAGACCCTAAGAACTATAAAATAGCAGCATTTAGAGCTCTTTTCTGTAGACTGCACATGCATTGCACAAAGCAAAAAGATAAAGACAACGAGTACCGCTACATAATTACACAGGGTCAGAAGTACAGATATAAATATAAAACTATGAAAGCCATATATAAGAGCATTATTAAATCAAATGGCCGATGCTAATCTAATAACAATACCACAAGATAGCAATCAATCCAGCCAAGAACTGCAGTCATACCCTATAGTATATGATCCATTAATAAACAGGGTTGTAAAAAGAGTTACTAAAGACAATCCATACAGACACATCTATAAGAGAAAAGGTACCATCTCTGCAAGTTTAAGGAATGACAAAGATAAAATGAGCAACATGAGAAGATCAGGCGTATATGAGACTAATGTACAATAATACCCTACAAACTGCTGAACAATATATAGGTAGAACAAAAAGATGCCTTAGTACTAGAATTGAGGAACATAAAGCAGATATAATAAATGGTAATTGTTAGTTACAGCCTTAGTTACTAAAGCATACAGAAGAAGAACTTTCTCTTTATTGGGATAATATCAATGTAATAAGATCTATTGTCTCCAGCATAGGCAGCAACATTAGGCTCATTTATTACTGTGACTGTGCATCTAAAAAGGCAACATGGCCCTGCTCCGCTTAATAGCACTACAGGGATCCTTCTGCGAGATGGAACTTGGCTTTAATCATCGCCTGAGCTGTTGGCGGGGAAGGGAACCCCACCTCTGCGCCACTTCAGCAAGGGGGCCACACTGATCCAGTAGGCCTGCCAGGCTGAAGGTCCTTCAACCTCGGCCCCTTGCGCCCGGAGTTGCTAAAGCAACCGAAACCATAGCCGTCCTTCAACCTCGGCCCCTTGCACCTGGAGTTGCTAAAGCAACCGAAACCATAGCCGAGATACGGCAGTACAAAGTACCGCTCACACAACTCAACAAACTTCCCAACTGAGACTTTTGATACAACGGCAGAAGGTCTTCCCAATAGGGAGAGACCACAAGTGTCACCCGAACCACGAATAATCGTGTAGGGGGAGGACGGTTCATTAGATCATCTAGTGACCGTGCAAGCAACTCAAAAAACACCAAGATCTTAGACTTGTATCACTCCTAGTGGAGGGGTGTGCACACGAAGCGCAGACCACTCCTCAGAGGTTGTGAACGACCGAGAAAGGGTGAGAATCTACCCCGGTTCGATCTCCGATGCTGCTCACTGTCCGCGCCAGACTGGTGGGCCACCATGGGGACGATATTGACCGACGCCATGCAATGGCCGGGCTCTGGCGCCTTGCCATGGCTGAATATCGCTCGGATCAACTCCCCGAGGTTTTGTGATTCCCTAGGGAAGCGAACTTCCCCCGGCCTGGAGAAGAAATCTCCTACAGCCCGAGTTCGGCCAACTCTCGGGTAGGCACCGTTAAGGCTTCTATCCCTCCGCCATTCATCCCTTCGGCACAGTATGCCACCTTGGGATTTGGGACCCTTTTAGAGGACTTATACCTCACGCAGGGCATACGTCAGGCCGATTCTTAGTCCCGACCTGCAGGGACTCGGACGGTCCCTGCAGGGCAAACCACAGAGCGCCCACCGGTGAGGGGTGGGAGCGGCCAGGCTCTACCGACCCTATAATCCCGACCTGCAGGGACTCGGACGGTCGACTGGCAAACCACAGAGCGCCCACCGGTGAGGGGTGGGAGCGGCCAGGCTCTACCGACCCTATAGGAATTTCTTCACTAGAGACAGCCACCTGGGGGCCGAGGCTGGGCATCGTTCTTAGGCCGACCGGGATGTTGTTGCAGGACCACTCTATAGAAAGTCAATCGAGGTCCTTGGCGGTCATCCGGCTAGGAGACCCTGCGGCTTTCTACTCAGTGGAACCACTTCCTTTCAACAAGCCGCTGTTCACACCAACCCCCGCTCAAGCCAGACATAGTGCGGGGGTAACGTTGCCTGGACCACCAGACTCTAGGAGTCACTTAGTCAGTCCCTGTCACTATGAAAGTATTGGCCCGGCTGCAAAACAGATACAAGCATAGTGACAGCCGTGTTGCCTGGACCACCAGACTCTAGGAGCCACTTAGTCAGTCCCTGTCACTATGAAAGTATCGGCCCGGCTGCAAAACAGATACAAGCAGTAGAATAGCCGGTAGTAGAATAGTGACAGCCGGTAAGCCCTCTCACCACGTCAAGGTGGTCTCACTTCGTCAAGGTGGGCCCCACTTCGAGAGGGTAGGCGGCAACACTGCAGAAGCCATCAAAATCGATAAAAGAAGAGAGAAAATAAATATAGTCAACAATAATGACCCAAAAAAACCTTCCCCTATTGTGGCACTGGTGCACAAAGAATAATATGTAGAAAACTTTTATCTTTGAACCATATATAATACTGACTTTTAAAATTATACTAATATTATTTCAGATAAAATAATATAGATTAGAAATTACCCGCTCATATAAATGAGCAGAAATATACTATTGTGATCTAATCTTATAATACTTTATATAACAGCATATAGTATAATAATAGCTTACTAATAATACTTTATACAGTATAACAGCATATTGTGTAATAATAGCTTATCTGCAAATTTATTTAATATATATTTTATAATTTATCTTGCAAATTTATTTACTATATATTTTATTAAGCATTAGTTCAAATGTGTAGTAATTGTAAGGGGCCCGTGGAGGCTGCACCCCAAGGGCGCCGTGCCCCCGACGGCCCTCCGTGGAGGCTGCACCCCATGGGTGCCTCCCCGATGGCCCCACTCCACCGGCGTGGACGCTGCACCCCTCGGGCGCTGTGCCCCCGATGGCCCCACTCCACGGGTGGGCCTGCGGAGGCCCCACCCCAATGGGTCCCAGGCCCATGGGACCCGGTCTCATCTCCCTGGTGGGCCCACAGCCGGTGGGGATATGAAACCCCCACGGGGGCCCCATGGGGTGGGGCTGCACCCACCAGGGATCAAAAGGCCCCCGTCGGGTGAGGGCCCACCCCCAACGGGCTCGGGCCCTTGGGGCCTGGTTTCATCTCCCCACAGGCACTGGGGTCCCCATGGGGTGGGGCTGCTTCCCCATGAAGGGGGTAGTTTACAGCATAATGAATGGTTATAATTTCTTTGTGTGATAAAATTCTTGGGGCCTGGTTTCATCTCCCCACGGGCACTGGGGTCCCCATGGGGTGGGGCTGCTTCCCCATGAAGGGGATAGTTTACAGCATAATGAATGGTTATAATTTCTTTGTGTGATAAAATATAAGCAAATTTCAGGCTCCACCCCAACGGGTCCAGGCCCTTGGGGCCCTGTTTAATGTCCCCAGTGGGCTGCACCCAGTTTCATCTCCCCACGAGCACCGGGGTCCCCATGGGGTGGGGCTGCACCCCCATGAAGGGGGTTAGTTACAGCATGATGAATGGTTATAATTTCTTTGTGTGATAAAATATAAGCAAATTTCATTTGAGATATGTAATATATCA
>AYEL01062718.1:0-12873 GCA_000484575.1 Olivierus martensii
GTATTTTTCGTAGCAACAATAACCGCGATAATCGAGGTATTCCTGTATGTGATGATAATTTCTTATCCTCTTGTATGCCATTGATGGCATTTGCTATACACAACAGGGAAAAACAAAAGAATTTTACAACTGCAATTGTGTTTAGTTTTTTCAAAAAAGAATCATAATGAGTTTCTGATGATGGTTCCTAACTGTTTTCTAACCAAAATTTCTCCCTTCTTTCTCTATATTACTGTATATGCTGTTCCAATTACAGTCATTCAAAAAAGTATTGGGACACAACAAGCTCTCAATCATTTATTGAAAAATAAATAAATAATACACTGAAATTAATACTCTTTTCACTACAGTCACTAAATAGAACTAAAACAAAGTTTTTAATATGAAATAAATAAGAAATGCCACATATCTTGTGTTCAAAGTGAAAAATCACACTCAATTATCTAGAATCAGAGATGGTGTTTATCTTTATTTTGATTTAGATATATTCAGTCTTTCAGTTGAGCTCATCATGAGTGTTGACAAGCAGTGATAGGGTCTAAAAGTGGCTGTTGCCAGATATAACCTTAGAATTCAAACTGACCTAACCCAACTGATTTAAATATAACTATCAAATATTAAATCTGTTCAAGAACATTCTTTGAAAAATGCAAATATCTTGCCAAAAATGTTATGTTAAATTAATAATTAAAATTTTTTCCTGTTTAAATGCTGATTTTGTGTTTGACTTTTAATTTAATATTATTTTACAACTTTCTAATTGACTTTTTTGTCCTTTCTTTTACCATTTTCAAGTTACAATATGAATGATCTTGAAAAGATCTTTTAAAGTCATTTTTGAATCTTGAATTTGGCATAACTGGTATGTTTATAATGTGAAAAAGAAAAATTGTCTTAAGTCAAATAAAAAAGTGATATTAGGTTTGAATCATTATTTCTGTATATGCAATATAATATAGAATGAAAATGTTTGTTGATTTTTCCGTATTTATTTATTAATAATAATATATAACTATTTTGTAAGTTTGTAATTTTAATTTTTTCACTCTCTTAAGCAGCATTATGATGATAATTGAATTTAAATATATTCAAATAAGAATAGACATCCTGATAATGAAAAGTATCTAAAAATTCTTGAAATATTTAATTGAATATTTTTTTAAAGGTACTTTTTGATATCTTTGTATTTAATATAATTATAATCTCAAAAAATGAGCATCAGCAAATCTATAGGATTTATCAGGAAACTTTATTTAGAATAAATGTTTTATAATAATTCTTGCATATTTATATTATTTATTTATTGAGAGTATACGAAAATGAAAAAAGGATAATCATAATCTTTACATTAAACTAAAGAATAAAATATGACAATAAAAAAACAAAAATAATTTAATAAAATGCTATAAATTAAGAATTTATTATATACTATATGTAATTATCCAATCTAGCCAAATTATGTGGTAAATATTTTTTTTTAATTTTAACATTGATTGATATATAACAGTGCTTCTCAAACTATGGGTCGCGACCCCATTTGGGGTCACTAAAATTAAATTCAAACACTAATTTCAGTTTGTATGTAATTTCACAAACTCCCAATATTTAACGTATGACAACATATGTATTTTCAGTGTAGTTGGTTGTTGTGTTCATCTTAATAAGTGTGTAAATGACTTATATACTTGTACGTTTGTCTTAATAAGTGTGTAAATGATTTATGTACCTGTATGTTTTATTTCATTTGATTGTGTTCATTTTAATTAAGTGTGTAAATGATTTATATACCTGTATGTTTTATTTCATATTTAAATATGTGTATAAATGATTTATGTATTTGTATGTTTTATTTCATATTTAATACCTGGGATCGGGAAAAATGTCATAATGAAAAATGGGGTCATGAATGAAAAAAGTTGGCAAAAAATGTCGTAATGAAAAATGGGGTGATGAATGAAAAAAGTTTGAGAGCTAGTAATGAAAAATGGGGTCATGAATGAAAAAAGTTTGAGAAGCGCTCGTAATAAAAAATGGGGTCACGAAAAATCTCATAATGAAAAATGGGGTCGTGAATGAAATGGGGTCATGCATGAAAAAAGTTTGAGAAGCGCTGATCTAGCAGATAGGGTCGCGAAAAATCTCGTAATGAAAAATGGGGTCGTGAAGGAAAAAAGTTTGAGCTGAATGAAAAAAGTTTGAGAAGTACTGCTATATAAGATCAGAATATTTGAGATAATGCTTCAGCATTGTACCAATTATATTACTAAGCAAGATGCCAATAGATTTTTTTTGACAAACTATATGTATATATACATATAATAAATTTATGGAAATTCCAAGGATATTTTTATGGTTCTTGAGTTATGGTAAGACACCAGAATTTAATCTTGTGTTTAGATAAATGTATCACCAAGTAAAATTAAATATAGTAATCAAAAATCATTGTTCAATTATTATAAAACATACTTGATAAAAGCATTAATGGAAAATTTGTAATAATAAATTCTAAAAATCCAAAAACTTATCATCTGTATTTTCTACTAGTTAGCATAGATTCAGATTTAGACTCTTTAATGAATTATTTTGTATTTAATATGCATATATATGAAATATAGAATGTAATAAATATCACTTAATATTTTTTCTAGGGTAAACCAACAAAATTAGAATCAAAATTTAGATTAACTTATAGTATGATCTTGAATCTTCTTAAAGTTCATAATGAAAATTTAAGAGTGGAAGATATGATGAAACGATCATTTAGAGAGGCACATACTCAACGAAATGTAAAGGAAGACGAGAAAGTTCTTAAAGAGTTGATTGAAGCATTCACAACTTTAGAGAAATTGGAATGCGAAATTTGTGAAGAGGATATAAAACAATATTGCAAAACAGTTCAGGATTTTTATCATTCAAAAACAAACTTATTGGTAAGTATAATAACTGCTTAATTGAAAGTATGTTAATAATGAATTTTCATATTTTGATTAATTTTATATTTCAGAATGTGATTTTTAATAGTCAGTTTGGATCAAAGTTGTTTTGTCAAGGAAGATTGTTAACAGTTAAAACTTCTTACCATTTCAACACATTTAGTATCATTTTGAATTCTGATAAGAAAACTTTAAAGGTACTGATATTAGGTGGAAAGTCAGCAGAACAAGATAAAGATAAATTAAGTTCTGATGTTTCAATTAGACAGTTGCCATGGTTACCAAAATTATATATTCCAGAAAGCATGTCTTATTTTTATGTCACAGATATACAAGTGAATAAAATACAGAGAATATTCAATAAAGTTCTTAAAATAGATGCAAATGAAGTACTTAATGATTGGAATAAAACATTGAAGTAAGTATTATAATTAATTATTTAAGAAGTTAAAAAAAATTCTTTTACAAATATATATCATTAACTATGGAATGTACTTTTGCTATTTAATTATATTTTTGTGTGGAAAATATTTTAAAATAACAAAACATATTTTTTTTTAAATTTTTTTCATAACAGAGGTCAAAGTGAAATCTCCGGAAAAATAATAAACAAGGTTATCCAAAAATTGTATCAAATAGCAACAGAAAATGAAAACGGTTTACCATCAGTTGATTTTATAAAAGAATGTAATATTAAAGATATTGAATTATTTGAAAGAGTAAAAGAGATAGAACATACATCACAAGTTCTAGAAAAGTTCAGATGTTTAACTTGTGTGAATTTTATTGACCATGTAAGTCAAATTTATTGCAATAATTCTATGAAATCTTGTCTATATAATATTTCACATTTATTTTACAAAAAATTTCATCTTTTTGAACATTTATTTTTATTCACATTTAAACATATCATCATCAGCAGCAGCAGCAGCATTTCTTATTTCATCCACTGCTGAATATATATGCTGCCTCCCTTTTTTCCAGATGTTTCTATCTTGTGTAGTCTTCATCCACTGAGAACCAATTATTTTTCTTATATCATCTCTCCATTGTTTGTATTGCTTGCCTGGATGCCACTCTGTAATTCTCTTTGGCCATTGGTTATTAGTGTATTTCGCTATGTGGCCCATCCAACACCACTTACTGCTTCTAACTGTTACCATTATGTCTTCTACTTTGGATTGTTTCCTTACTCATATGTTGGTTTTTCACTCCCATCTGGTGAATCCTAACATATATCTTTCCATGCTTCTTTGAGTTGTTGCTAGTTTCTGTTCCATTTTCATTGTAAGGGTCCATACTTCACAGCCATATGTCATTACTGGTAGTATGCACATTTAAACATATTCAGACCTTTAAATATAGATATCTTTTTATTTTATTATTCATAACTATTATTTTCTCAAACCATATGCAAAACTAAAATAATAAAAGTAATTTATTCCATGACTCAGTAAGAATATTCTGTACAAACTACAGTCAGTAATTTCTAAAACTTAATTTAAATATTTTTAATGGATATTGTTATAATAAATTAGGTAATTATTATATGATAATCATATATTAATGTTTTAAAAATTATACATTTATAGCATTGCTATATAATTGATTTTTTTAAAACAGTATTTAAAAAATTTCCAAAATATATTGAATTAAAACAATACTCTTACTAATCTTAAACTTTTCTAATCATTCAACATCTAAGGGTTAACGTTTTAGGTATTCATTATCATCCTCAGGCCAGATATTCTAAACATAATTCGAACCTCTAATAGTCTATGTACAGAATCACAACAGAACATTGTTAAGGTTACAGTCTCTTAGGCAACCAGTTCATATTTAAGAATTAATAAATAAAATAAAAACCTATAAGAAAGATAAACCATAGATTATATAATGTTCATATGTGTGTGTCCCTTTTGTTTAGAGTACACTTTAATTAACTATCCAACCATGTTTATATAAGCAGAAGAAGAGGGTTTTTTTTTTATACCAACTGAGGTTCTCACAAGAATTATTCATACTGATCCCTTCCTATTATTTCAAGCACATATTTCCAATCTGTAGATAGTTCAGTAGTCGTCCTGTCATTTAATAGGTTGTTATCTTTCCATTTTCTCAGTATTTCTAATGTCTCTGCTGTGCATGCCTGGGTTTCCTTTCTAACCGGTCTTATTACTTTGGCATTTTCCCATTGTATACTTAAGTCAGTTGCATATGTAGAATTAAAATGTCATTAGAGGAAACATTTTTCAAATTCAATAGAAGTTGAACAACCTGCTGCTAAGGGTCTAAGAAATACTGATACAAGTAGATAAAAACACCCTAATAATGAATTTATTCAAAAATGGAAATGCTCTATAAATTTGAAAGAGAATTATTTTGAAGGAAACATAGTTAATAAATAAATTAATTTAAAATGTAAAAGTACATACAAATGTAAATACAGGTACTCCTCACTTAATGACCTACCTGTTTAATGACTGCTCGAACTTACATCTGAGCTTATGACTTTTTCAATCAATAATTCCTGGCAGCTTTAATGATGATTGTGATTAATTTAATTTAAATGATTATCTGACTGGTTAATATTTGTATTATTAAGACATATTTACTTGTATGTAATTATTTTGCTATACTATTTATGTTGATTATAATTTTTTGAGAATTTTTTTTTTATAATGTAATTATTATTTGCACTAATAAATAAAAATTAAGACCAAATTTTTAAGTTGAAATTTGTTTTCAATTTTTTCTAAATATATTATATCAAGTAACAAACAAGTTACTAGCTGACCGACCAAATCATGGGAACAGAACTCAGTCATTAAGTGAGGAGTACCTGCATTTTATATTTAAAAAGTTCCAGAAATTATTGACTACATCTTATATGTGATAAATATTAAATATTTTTATTAAAATATTATCGTCCAAATTAATAATTTATTTTTTTATAGTTTACTAAAATGTATAAAGATATTGAATTAGAGAGGAAGATGAATAATTACAAACTAAAGCTTTCTGAGAAAAGTTTACAGTTATTACCAGAATATCAGGCACGAATTAAAGTATGTAAATATAAAAAATTAAATAATCTTATACTTATTTAATTTTTTAAATATAATAAATCAAATAAAACATTGTCATAGAATCAATGCAAATTTATTTATTTATTGTGCTTTCTAGTTATTTGGCATTCAGTAATTTATATATTAAGTCAAGGATAGAACAGCTTTTAATTTTTCATATTTGTTTTAAGGCTTTGTTTTAATTGATTTATACCAAGAAAGAATCTAGAGTTGCTTATTTATATAAAATATATCGGAAAGTTAGTTGATAATCAGCAGTCAGTGTTCATTTCTCTCATTGCAATTGTTTTATATCATCATAATCCTATCATATCCAGTAAGAGAAATAATACCATTGATGAAAACATTTCTTAAATTCTTAAATTTGTATTTATGTATTTAATTGTATAATGCTAATAAATAGATTATAAATGTTTATGTAAGTTTATACATTTTTAACTGTTTTAAGTTAAATAGAAACCTAATTTATAAAAACATTAAAACAGAAATCAAACAAATCAAGACTTAAAAATGTTCTTAGCTTACAATAGAAATGTTGAATGGAACCTCATTGAAAGTCAAGGAATACCTGTAATCTACATGTAGGATAATTAATAGAATTATAAATATTTTTAAAATTTGATTGGACAGAAATCAAATTTTGGAAACCCAATCAAAATTTGGAATTAAAAACAACATATATAAAGATCTTACATATAGAAAATTTGATCAGACAGAACATCTACAATGATGGAATCATTGATGTTCTCTGATCAAATTTTCTATATGTAAGATCTTTATATATGTTGTTTTTAATTCCACATAATAATAGTTTTATATAGCTGATGAGAATCATAGTTGACTGAAATCATTATTGTATCATATATGTTTAATGTAATAACCTGTTTTTTTAGTAAAATGTTCTTACCAAAGTGCTGATTAAAATGTAATGTAATTCAATAATTTTGAAGATGGTAGAGATATTGAAACAGAAGGATTCTTTTGATAAAGTTAAACATCTAATTCAGAATTTTCAATAGATAGATCCTGACTTATATGTTTGAGCGTAGTATACTATTTTAATAATGAAATAAAGAGCAAAAAATAATATAAGAAATTTAAAGCCATCCTGTTACACTCACAAAAATGCACACAAAATACAAAGCTAAACAGGATAAATACTTTATTACAGAGAATGCTTTCGACCTTATCAGTAGGTCAACTTCAGCTGTAATGAATATAGAGAACGGAGAGAGCAAAGGTTGGCTTCTCTCCGTTCTGTATATTCATTACAGCTAAAGTTGACCTACTGATAAGGTCGAAAGCGTTTCTGTTAATAAAGTATTTATCCTGTTTAGAGCTTTGTATTTGTGTGCATTTTTGAAAAAATAACATATTAAATGGAAATAATCTTTTTTATTATAAAGCACTATTGACTACTACTATCAGAATACTATCGTAGTACTAAATGCTACTTACTATCTAATATTATAATAATGAAATTCAATATAAATATATTTCATATATAGTAACAATCACAATAACATATAGATGGATTAATTAAAATAAGTTCCCTACTTAAGTAGTTTTAGAGAGATGCAGAAGCTTAAGATTTTTATGTATTTCCATAAAATGTGAATAAAAATTCATTAAACACACTACTTTTTTGCAAAAATTTCACTTATGCCCTTAAATTTTCATATCTATGCTCTTATTTTCTTATTTAGCTGTACTAAAGTATGCTCATAAATTTTATTTAGCCATTCCATTTATTAATGCATGTATTTGTATATATTAAATTTAAGCATTGTTGGTCATTTTCAATTTATGCAGAAATTTTTGGATGAATTAAATTGGAGATCTACTGTATTGAGTATATTTACAACACTGGAACAATGAAAATAATGCAAAATCATCTTACAATCTCAGTGATAAGTTTTATATTTGTTTGTTTGCATTGAAATATTTTTCTGAAATTTATCTATTGATAGTCATATTAGAAACTTAAATCAAAATGAATTTAATTACAGAATGAAACATTATATATATATATAGTTTATTATATATAGGTTTTTCTAATTTATGATACCCATTATTAGCAAATTTCCTGTGTGTTTTATCATTCACAAGATATATTTACAAAACATTTCAAAGTTGAATAACATGGCTTATTGTTGCAGAAGGATACATAAAGCATGCCTATGATTATCGGACACATTACAGAATTATTATATTACACATATAATTGTTCGAAATTTTAAAATCTTAAGCAATTTAAATTATTAAATATTTACTAACTTCTTTTAAATATTTTTAAACCATGCTATGTATTCTCTAAAATCTGAATATAAAATATACATTAATTATCTTAAAAAATTTTAAATCTCAATATCCATATATTGGTATCAATGCATCTCTCAAACCCAATATCAATTTTTCAATAAATCCTATGAATTGACATTTATTCATTAAATATATATGCTTTTATCTTTTCTATATTTTATTTATGATGAAACATTCATCATAAATAAAAGCATATATATTTAATGAATAACTGTCATTTTATAACAAAATTTTTTTGGATAAATTAACCATATAAGTTGAGGATCTATTGTAATTATTTATGAAAATTTAAATGCTATTTGAATAATGTTCATACATGAACATTACTCATGTTTCATGAACATTATTCAAATGGCATTTAAATTTTCATAAATAATTACAATAGATCCCCAACTTATATGGTTAATTTATCCAAAAAAAATTTGTATAAATCTAAAACCACATAATTTCAATAATGCTTAAATTTGGTATATATGAATGAACATATTGGCAAATGGAATGGCCAAATGAAAATTTATGAATTTATTTTAATAATAAGAAAAGGCAAAATTAATAGTTTTGCAAGATTGTAAATTTTTTATTGAATTTTTCATTAGAGTTTTATGAAAAAATTTAACAAAAATTATAAGCTTATTCATCTATGTATCTTTGAAACTGCAAAAGTTGAAATCATGTTAGTCTGGGATCTATTGTATTATGATTATCATCTTTTCAGAGAGAATACTTTTATAAAATTGTCAAACAATACTAAATATTAAATTTTATTATAAACTTTTTATTTCTAGATTTAATGTTACTTTCCAATTAGTGATTACAAAGCAATGTGACTGTCAGTTGAATGAGCACATAGTAAAGTGTTACATGCTCCTTCAGATAGCAACCAATCTCTTGGAGAACATCTAGTCCCACATTTTCAAATTTTTTGAAGAGGGATATTGCCATTTGCTAAATTCAATCTTTCATCCGAAATTGGCTTCATCATGAGAGCCTAATAGTGTGTACTAGAGTAGACGAATGTAGGTTAGTAACCTCTGATTGGAAAGTAGTTTAAATAATTAAGAAGCAACAGCATTTCATATCCTATTATAGATCATCTATTTCCAAATTAGATTAGTCAAAAGATTAAGTATGGTCTAAGGATTTAATTAAAATAGCCAAACCCAGATTTATCTGCAAAAAATCTAAAGATGTGAAACATAGGTTTAATCTTTGATTTTCTAAATGGAAATCTGTCATATACTCATATATAGTTAGCCTGTAGACTTTTTAGACTTTAATTGGAAAATTTTTTTTAGGTTGTGTTAAATAACTGATGCTAATTATTTTTCATCATTTATATAATCAGATGATATTTTAATATACTAGAGTGAAAAATGGATGATATTTTTGAATTCAGGAATATATTATAATTTTTTTTATTTAAATTAATGGTAATTTTGTGTTTGATCTATAAGAATTTTATTTACATAAATTTTTTTAAGAATCCTCCATACTCATAAATTGGGAGTAAGACTGTGTTTTAATTTTCAGAAATTTTAAAAGTTCAAATTCAATGTGCAACATTATTGACTTACGGATATGATACCTCAACTAATAAACCCTATAAATGGTTAATACAGTTCATGTATATACAAGTCCATATGCAATGGATCAATGCATTAACAGATTCTTGTTTGTAAATTTGCTACAATGTTGTGTTGTATTGTAATGAATAAAGGTTATGAGCAATTAATAAATAAAAGATAATTCCTACATATTACCAAATTGACTTACAATTTGTAAGTTGAACTATCTGTAGTTGTTTATATTGTAATTAGTTTAAAAAAATTTTAATGTTTATATTCATTTAAATCTTTGTTATTTAAATGAATATAATTTACATTGTTATTAAATTAGGAATCTAATATATGGTACTTGCATTGTAAATAATTTAAATATTTTTCTTGTATAAAATTTTATTCATGAATTAAACTTTACTATTCAATTTAAATATTTCAAAAATCTATAAAACAAAGTGAAAAATCATTAAATTAGTCTTCCATTTTCAAAATACATTATTAGATATTGTAATTTATTTATAATTAAAATTTTTAAATATATTTATAGAATATTCTATATATTCTAAACAATAATTAAATCTAATATGTAATTCAAATTAAAAATTTGAATAGTATTAGATGAATCATTAAAATTTCTATCTAAAGAATATTGTATATAAAAATAAAATACCATAATTATATACAGTATATTCATGTGTGCCTGTACTATAAATACTATTTTATAAATCAAACCTTCTCACATTTTAATCTTGTGCTATAATTCTCTAAATATCAATATTTCCAAAATAGTTTTTTTTTTTATGTTTAAGGTATTTTTTGCTTAATAAACTTAGCATAAAAGTAGGCAATGATGAAATTTTTATTTTAATTAAGTTCTCTGAAATAATTTAGAAATTGATTTATTGTTTGTTTTTAAATATAATATATAATATATTTGCAAATAATTTATAAATTATATCATTTAAAAATTAAATTGCTATTGATAAATTTGATTATTTTAATATATTTATAATTGTTTAACTAAGTTCAACCAACTACCTCTATTCAATCCAAAGGCAATATAAATCACTAATGACTGAAAAGATTTATTAAATTCAGAAATGCTCATATTTAAATTCTCTATATTTTTAAAATTTTATAACTGAAATAGTTAAGTAAAGTTAATCTGTAGAAGTTTCTTATGAAATATGTGATTGAAGAAAACTTCAAAGAAATGAAAATGTTCCTATGTTTAATATGGTAATAAAATACTATATTTCTGCCATTAGTACTTTGTATTGTTTTTATAATTATAATCTGAAAAATTATTATAGTTTTGAATGGCTAGAAAGAGTGTTATACATTGATACTGCCAGGCTTAGTCAGTTTATTCATTTTGGGTATTTCAAAAATTTTAAATGAAAAAACTCATTAATTAATTAAAATGAAAGATTAAAAGAAAATCTGTATTTTTTATTAATAATCTTACCAGTAATTATATCATTTATTTATATTGAAATTAATAATAATTTATTTAAATTATATAGCTTGGAGTATATTGCAATTTTTTATAAGGCAATCACATTACTAGAACTTTCCAATTTACATAAGACTTTGCATTTTTGCTTAAACATGCTCTTTAATTTTAGTTTTATTGTTTCAAAATCAGTTGAGCAAAGCAATCATTGAAATGTTTACCTAGAAGAAATTTCCCTTATCACAATTTTTTTTTGGACTGATTGGATTGATATTTTCAGAAGATATTAACTAAGTTAAGAATACTTATATTCCACATTTGATCAAAAATTGTTGAACAATGCAGTCTTAGAGATTTCATTGTTATAAGTGATATATTAATAATAACTAAGCTAGAATGAAAGTTAAATATTTGGCAATAATAATTCTGTTAGAGATAGTGATTATTGTATTTGTAATTCTATCTATATCTTTTGATATACACATTATAAAGTTGGCATACTCTTATAATAATGAAATAATAATTGCTGGAAAGTACTACAATAAATAATTGCATAAAAAGTGAAAATTTAGAACAAAAATATCATCTGATTATGCATTTCCTTTATTATTGTGTCCAGGATGGCTGCTTAGTCTGCCTCTACAATGTATAATACTGGCTAGAAAATAGCAATGTTTTGTACAAATCATTATATCAGATTAATAAAATGGACGTTTTGCTTGAATACTGTGATATCTTTGTAAATTCTTGTTATTATATATATTTCATTATAAAGTGTTTTGTAAAAATAGGAAAAAACGATTTTTGGTATTTAAATTTATTATAAGTTAGAAGCATAATGTTAATTTCTCATACAATGAAAAATAGCATTTTACTCAGATACAGGCATTCCTCTACTTATGAATATCTATATTTAAAAACCTGAAATTCATTTTCAGATTTCAGGAAATTTCAAAAAAAATTCAATAATTTTAACTAATATAATAGCAAAATGTTCTAGCAACCAATATAATGTAAAATTACATAGTTAATTAACATATTATAGCAGTATTTCAAGATGGTGGCAATTTCACCAAAAATTCCTTTCTTTATATTTGAAACTTTTCAGTAAAATCTGTGAAATAAGAAACTTTTAATTGGCCCAATTGTGAAATATATTACAATATACAATATATAAAGTTATTTCAGTACTTTTGGAGCCAAAATAATAGCAGTATCTGAATTATGAACAGCCTTATTTATGAACAAAACTTATGTATAAATTATGTTCATAACTAGAGAGTGCCTATACTTGAATTTATTATATTGAAATCTCAAATAAAATATGCATAAGAGATATCAGTAATTTCTGTTTGTATAAATTGTTTATTTATGCAAACTAGTTATTTTAGTAAATAAAATAATTATCCAAATATTATCATCATTTTATTTTTCAATTTTTAAATAAAATAATTTATTGCTTCTATTTCTTTACAATATACAAAAATTTTAAAAATAGAAGCAATAAATTATTT